>JBBPKB010000303.1:0-14908 GCA_038089035.1 Boletellus dicymbophilus
TACCATTTAGTGAACATGCCTAACAATTTCTTTCTTCTTTCTCTTTAATTGTGGTACTGACGTAGACAAGGTTGTTTGTAAGGACTCGATCTTACATACAACTGTAAACTGTGTTATGACACGGCGATGGAAAGCCGAGCGATCGCCGAGGGACTTTGCGCTGGGTCATAGGAGGTATTGAAGGGCCTTCGGAAGAGACGTGGGTGCTGCAATCAACGCAGACAAAAATTGAAATAACGATTGCGTGAGTGGATTCTTACGTGGGATCACAGGAGGTGCCGAACGGCGAAGAGCAGACAAATTTGAAATAAGACGAAACTCGATCGGCGAGCGACTCGGTCCCGTATACTGTCATAGAATAGACAGGGATCATGTATATATTTGATATCGCCATATGAAGTCAGTAAACTTGTACCGTGGCAATTTTGGATCTGAAGTTGCTGGATCATCGCCGTGACCAACCTAATGAGTGATTTACAACTTTCAATTGCCTCTCCTTACATTGTAGGGATCCTCATCGGGAGATCAAACAAGTTGTCAAGAGTTCGATGACTTTGGAGGCCAGCGACTGAAATATCTCGAGTATAGACAGATACTGGCCTCCCTTGCCTATTCTCCCCCACATACACAGAACGGGTGTAACTGCGGAAATTAAACTCATTTTTGGTCGAGGTGGCTTCTTCAGGTCATGTTTTCTTCTTTTACTACCTTGGAACATTTCCAAGACAATTCTGCAACATTCCATGTCTCGGAAGTTCGCCCCCCACTTCAAGTTCTCCCGTTCATGATGCCAAGTCTGTACAGCAAAACTACTGCGCATACTGTACCTGATAAGGCTTTTCTCGAAACACCGCTGTCAGGTGAGAATTCTTATCTCCTATGGTACCGTTTTTAGAATACCTCGATTGAAGCCGGTATCGAGGGCCCCGCGGGGAATCTAGTACATCGGCCCGTATTCCAGCACTCAACGCCACAATTTATCAAAACCATGCTCACCACTCCAAATTTCTCCGCACCTCCGATACTTTCTCCATGATAGTAACAGTATCCAGACTGCTCTCTAAACGGGGCCAAGTCTATTTAATTCTACTTGCCAACTATGCGCTTGCTGTTCTCCAGAATATCACTGTAGACGACGCGGTTTTACAATACCTGCATTCTCCGTCAAATTGGAGTCAAGGCAACGGTTGTTCGCACTGCAACGTCAAGCCGGATCCCTCCAAGGCACACAATGGCACGTGGCATGACACCACCTATCATCCAACTTGGAATTCCACAGGCTCTCAAGCGATCGAGTTCTGTTTCGTAGGTGCGGAGGTTTTTCGCTTGAAAATCGTTTCACGACTGTATTTTCACATCAGGAAATGCGCTATACATATTCTTCATCCTGGCAGACACCGGCATGACAAACGTGAACTTTATTTTGGATGGTGCCCCTGTAGCATCATATTCACAGCCCCGTTTCACGGGCACGAACTTCGAGTACAACCAAACGGTTTATGCAAACAACACTATACTTCATGGTCAACACACCATGAAGATTGCACCGGCTAATAATTCGGGAAACACATTGATTCTATTTGACTATTTGATTTATACGTATGTGCCTGGTCTCGTCGACATGTATGGTTGTCACCCAAATCTTTGTTAGCACCGATATCACCAACGATACTAACGATACTCAGGATACTCCTGTTCATACAACAACTCACGCCAAATCATTGCTACCAAACCCGCACGGAATTCACGGCGCAACTTCTGGAGTAAATACCGGGGCCGTTGTCAGTGGTATGGTTGCAGGGGTGGTCACCCTTCTGCTCACGACTGGGTTTTTACTGTGTTATCGAGAATACAAGAAGCGAAAGCGCTCTAATGAACACTTTGGATCGTCCTCTCAGACTGGGAAAGCGGCTGTGGTGGAACCGTTTCCTTGGACAGCTCCCATATCCTTCGTGCGTCCTACTACTGGTAGTACTATATACCCACCAACAAGGATGATTGGATCTTCCTTCACCGAGGTACGATGGAACCTAATTTGCAACATTCCGTTTATGCTCGAACTCAAAGTCGAATCATCTGATAGCTCCAAACGGAAAGCAAATCGAATACGTCACTTGTCACTGCGCGGTCTTCGAACCCCCAGCCTTCCACAGCCATTCAGTCTCCGCCCATTTCTGTTTCTCACAGCGCTGCCGAGATCCTCGAACAAGTTGAAATGCTGAGGGATGAAGTCGCTCGTCTCCGTCGTATGCAGATCCGAGGTACCCCCGCTGATTCCGAACGGGAGCCAGATGCTCCACCCGAATACTCCTCATGGAAGTGTGTTGTCTTTATTTTGCGTATATGTCATGCTCTTAATAATTTTTTTACATGTGTAGTGATTCACGCTAACATGCCTGTTCAACTGGATGCAGATATCGTCATCTCCCTCTTTCCGTCCTCGTACGATCTGGTCTCCGGGCAGTTCACTTTCTTCGATTTCCTTTTTTTTGCAGGGTAAAGATTGTATAACAACTTACTAAGTTACTATGGACACCACTTCTAGCTAGGGTTCTGGACTATGGAATACCGTGTTGTGCTGTATTGTCTACTTTCGCTCCAAACCCGAGTCGATGTGTATGCTTCTCTGTTCACAGTCATGGCACATCAGTGATGTTTTCTTGCAAATCTCAAAATGAATAGAGCCCCAAGCTTTGGCTCCACACTGCTCCTTGCATAGTAAAAAAATTGTACTACCCTGTCACCTAAAGTGTAACTGGTACATTGGAGTGCAAATTCTGAAAATGCACTTTAAACACTACCTGAAAAAATTATCAGAGATGCTTTAGTATCTAGTACAGCTGAGGAACAAAAAATTGGGTATAAGCTAACAAAGGGTGATGTGCTAACAGTAGAGACTGTAAGTCTGTACATGTGATGAGTATCAAATATATATAATGAGTGTTTAGTACAAGCTCACCTCCAGTCAATAGTAATGGACTGGAGGGAGTGAGAACGCGCGTCGCTGCTGAAGTAACGGTAGTCCGAAAAAGGAAAGGTAGTGAGAGTAGGATAAGGGACTAAATATGTACCGTAGACGGGCTGATCTCCGACACACCCCCTCAGACCGGATATAAGGCGAGTCGGGATACCGATTTCTCGTGTCCGGCGCGCGTGAGTGGTTTCGTAAGTCCGTCCGCGAGCATCTCGGTGGTCGGGACGTGTGTGATTTCGAAGGCGACGAGTTCGACTTGTTCACGTACAAAGTGGTATTGGACAGGGATATGGCGAGTGCGGGAATGGAAACGAGGTTCTTTTGTGAGTGAGATGGCGCCGGTGTTGTCGACGAATATTTCGGTAGACGGTAGCGGGTCGGGGATGATGCCGGCGTGATTGAGGAATTGGCGGAGCCAGAGTGCTTGCTTGGCGCCGTGGGCGAGAGCCATGTACTCGGCTTCTGTAGAGGATGCGGCGACGGTGGTCTGCTTTTTGCTGTTCCACGAAATGACCGCGTCGCCGAGGGTGAATATGTAGGCGGAGGTGGAGCGTCGGTCATCGACGTCGCGTGCCCAGTTGGCGTCGGTGAACCCGGTGAGTGAGTCTGGGTCGGCGCTGCTGACACGGCCGAGCGTGAGTCCGAGTTCGCGTGTTCCCTTGAGGTAACGGAGGACGCGGAGGAGCGCCTTCCAATGGGGTTTGCCTGGGTTTGCGCTGTATTGTCCGAGTTGACTGACAGCGAACGCGAGGTCGGGACGCGAAACGACGGAGAGCCAGGTGATGCCGCCGAGGACTTCGCGGTACGGGTATTTCGCCATTTCTGCCTTCTCCTCGTCTGTTTGGGGGGAATCCGCCTTTGTGAGGATGAGTCCTTGCTCCATGGGGGTCGAGACTGGCGCGCAGTTATCCATACGATGTCGCGAGAGTAGTAGATCGATGTATTGCGTTTGTGAGATCGTGACAGTACGGTTGCGGCGGTCGTCGATGAGGGCGAATCCCATGAGCCAATCAGGGTCTTCTTCTTTCATTTCGAAGAGGCGGTGGAGAAGGCGGCGAGTGTCCGCGAGCATCTTTTTGGAGCTGGCGACAGTGAGGGCATTGTCGACGTGGATCGCGGTAATCGCTTTCCCGTCGTTGGTTTCACGTACGTATACGGCGTGGTCGGGGTAGAGGCGAACGAAGCCGTTCGTTGTCAGCTTTTCGTTCATGTGTTTGTTCCATAAGTGTGAACCCTGTTTAATGCCGTATAGACTAAGTAGTAGACGTGTTACCCTGCCTGTGCCGTCCTCGAAGCCTTCAGGTTGGCGCATGTATATTTCGTGGTCAATTTTACTGTGCAGGAACGCGCCGGTGACGTCGTCTTGCCCACGGTGCCATCCGTGTGCGGCTGCGTAGTGTAGGATAGCGCGGAGTGAGTCGAGGCGAACTGTGGGGGAAAAAGTGTCGCTATAGTCGAGGCCGGGGGTTTGGGAATAGCCTTGGGCGACAAGGCGTGCTTTGTAGCGTAGGATTTCACCTTCGGGTCCATACTTGATCACGTAGGTCCAGCGGCAACCCATGATCTTGCGATCTTTTGGTTTTTCGACTAATTCCCATGTTCCGCGTCTCTGTAGCATCTCGAACTCCTCGTGCATCGCTTTCCACCATTCGTCGGCGTCTGGGCTCGAGGTGGCTTGTCGGAAACTCTGTGGGACGTCCTTCCCGTGGGCTGTGAGGTAGGCCGTTTGGGCTATTTGGCCGATGGTGGTCGATTCGACGGATGTGGTGGGTTCGTCGTTGGAGTCCACGGCTGCCTTGCGTGCTTCCCGCGCTTCCCGTTCTGCTTTCCGGTCTGCCCTTTCCTTTTCCTCTTTCGCCTTCTGCTTATCTGCTGCATCTTTCCTCCAGGATGGTCGAGTGACGCGTTCGGAGCGTCGGAGTGGGCGAGGTGGATCAGGTTCGGTTGGAGGTGGTGGCTGCGCGGGTGATTGGTGTTCGGTATTGGGTACCGGAGTGTAGGGATCGTCGTCGGTAGGTGGAGTGGTGGTAGGTTGTGGGTTAGGTATGGTCCGAGGTACCCCCTCAGTCCGGACGGCATTAGGGGACGGTTTGGACACCCCCTGGCTAAAGGCGGGGTCGTCGTTGTCGTCGTTGTCGTCGGGCTGACTAAGGACCTTCTCGTAGACAATAACATCCCGCGAGGCGATAAATTTGCGTTTTGTAGGGATCCATACCCGATAGGCCTTGGATCCACGCTCGAAGCCACACAGTATGCCATCGAGGGAGTGGGTATCGAGCTTTCGACGAAGTTCGGGTGGTACACGGACGTGGCAGCGGGAACCAAAAGTGCGGAGAGTTTCGACGCTTGGTTTCCTGCCATAAAAGGTTCCGTTTGGGGTAGATTTTGTCAGCGCTCGAGTGGGACAGCGATTGCGAACATGGTTAGCGTATTCATGTGCCTCGGGCCAAAAACCGCGTGAAAGTTTGGCGTCCTCGAGCATGGCGAGGGCACTTTCGTGGGTGGCCTGATTGAATCGTTCTGCGACGCCGTTTTGTTGGGGTGTATGGGGCGCTGAGGATTCATGGGTGATCCCTTTCCCTTTGAAGTAGTTCTGTAGGCGCGCATTGACAAACTCACCCCCACGATCAGAGCGGATATATTTTACTCGTTGTTCTGTCGAGGTTTCGAGTCGCTCGATAAGGTTTTTGATGAGGTCGGGCGCTTCATCCTTACTTCGGAGGAATTCCTTCCATCCTTTTCTGCTATAGTCATCTACGACAGCTAGTGTGTAGATAAAGCCTTGGATGGATACTTCGAATGGGCCTTGTAGGTCCATGTGTAGTCGTTCGATGATTTTTGTAGCGCGGTCGGTGGCCGCATTTGGAAACGGTGCTTGGTGGTGCTTGCCCTTTGCGCAGCCGTCGCAGGGTGCGAGTTCGCCCTTGCCGTGTAGATTTAGGCCGGTGACGAGCTGGTGTCGATCGAGGTATTTGAGTCCTTTTAGGCTGATATGGCCCAGCCGAGCATGCCAGAGGTCGAGGTTGGGCTGGGAACGGGCTGAGAAGGCGGCGTCATAGCGGGTGGTAGGTGGAGCGATAGCGCTGTTAATTTCATAGAGGTTCCCGCACAACCGACCTTCCATGATGATTTCGCCTTTCGGGTTTGTGATTTTTAAGCGTCCATTTCGCTTGGTGATCTCCATGCCTCTCCGGTCCATCCGGCTCTCAGATATCAGATTATCTCGGGCGTTTGGGCAGTAGCTTACATTGACCAGTTTGATTGTGCGGTCACGTTTGCCTTTAATTGATACTGTTACGAGTACGGAACCGGTTCCGAGTACCTGGAGTTGTGGACCATCTTTGACAATACCCTTGATGGAATCAGAGGTCGGCGTAAATGTGGTAAATGCTGTGCGATTGGTGCATATATGGTTTGTCGAGCCGCTATCAAGTATCCAGCCGAAGCGAGAGTGGGTGGAGTCATCAGCGATGTAGCTGACAGGGTCTGAGTCTGAGGTGTTGACATCTGAGTCGTTTTCGCTCTTGGAGGAGTCAGCTATGGCTTGGTTCGCCCGTTTGCCTTTCGGCTTGGGCTTAGCATTGCCCTTAGCCTTCTCTTTTCCTTTCTTGTCCTCTTTCGACTCGTCATTCTTTTCCTTCTCCCTTTTCTCCTTTCGCTTCTGATGGAATCCTCCTCCTTTCGACCAACAGTCCTTGGTCCAATGGCCAGGGAATTCGCAGTTGTTGCAATAGGGTCGACCAGAGGTAGGTCCTTGGTTGCGCCCACTCTTGTTTGGTTTCGATTGGGTGGCCTGGAAACTGGATTTTGTATTTTGGCTGGCGCGTACTCCAGATTCTTCTCGGATACGGCGTTCGACCTCTATAGATGTATATCGTTCTGGGAGTCCAGCGAAGACATAGTTCCATGTAGCTGGCATGGATATGCGTAGAAAGCATGCGAATAGTCGGTCATCGATATCCTCACCCATTAAAATCAGGTCACGACGGAAAGATTTCATTTTTGCTATATGTGCCACAGTGTCTTCACCATCTGTATAATGCATAGTTACAAGGGACGTGATAGTCATCGTCCAATCTGTAGCGGTGGTGCCTGCATATAGGCGTCGGGTCTCTGCCCAGATCTCCGCTGCAGTGGATAAGTGTCCAAGCTGGTTTAGTACTTCCTCCGTCATCGTAGCAGTGAGTACTGAGCAAACAAATAGGTTTGCTTTCTGCCATCGTATAGGGTGGCGTCTGGTCTCTTCTGTATCCCCTCTGGGTTGAGTAAATCCCTTTGTGAGGTAATCATGGAGTTCGACGGTTTCGAGTGCACACTTTATGATTGTTGTCCAGGTAGCATAGTTGGACTCCGATAGCTTTGGTCTGAGGCGAAATAAGTGTGTGTATTTTGATGGGTCGATAGTCCGTCTGAGGGTGATATGGGTGTCATCGTCGGGGTCTGATAGATCGTCCATGAATTGTCGGTTTGGAGATTTAGATCGTGATGGGTCACGTGATGCCAAGCGACGTGGTTCTGGTGGGCGAAGCTGGCGTTGTTGAGCAATTTGCTCTGCTGTGGTTGGGCCTGTTTCATCCTCTGGGAATGTTGCAGGTCTGAGTCTCCCAAGAGTTTCATCAGGTGGGTATTGTCCACTGCCGGAGGGTCGAGGGTCTCGAGACATTGTCAGTGGTCAAGTGTATTCGAGTAAGGTTGCTAGTGGGTCTGGGTTCAGTGGTCCTCTCCTCACTAGGGTGGTCCGAGTGTGTCGTTGAGCTACGTCGAGTGTTCCTGCTGCGCTAAGCAGGGCTCATAACCTAACGAAGTGTGACGTGCTAACGGTAGAGACTGTAAGTCTCCAGTCAATAGTAATGGACTGTAAATTATCTACCTAACGGTAGAGACTGTAAGTCTGTACATGTGATGAGTATCGAATATATATAACGAGTGTTTAGTACGAGCTCACCTCCAGTCAATAGTAATGGACTGGAGGGAGTGAGAACGCGCGTCGCTGCTGAAGTAACGGTAGTCCGAAAAAGGAAAGGTAGTGAGAGTAGGATAAGGGACTAAATATGTACCGTAGACGGGCTGATCTCCGACATGAACATCAGGCGGATACCGCCGGGTCTTCATCAACTCCGCGCCAGTTTCTATCGTCTCTAATTCTTTCCCACCGCAGTGTCTGCTTTGGCCGTGATCGATGCTGTTCCAGACTGTCACACACACATCTCTTCGGTTCACATCGGAGGAATTCGTTCGTTCTCGGGGACTTTTTTTATTTGTCAACCTGTCAACTGAGACGTCCCCTCACATGATGCACGGTGTCACTTTCCCGTGCGGTATTGGGGCGCAGCACACGCAAATAATAGAATCGACGGCCAAACGGGCGCTGGGCTGCAACGTTTTTCCGGCCCTTGCCCTCCCTACCGCTTTGCCATGCAGCTTATCTTCAGCGCCTCCGACTACACGAATACAGACATCTCTGACGAACGCGGCCGCGTTCTTTATTCCGTCTCGACGCCCTCGGCGAGCAAACGGGTAACAACCATCACCAAATACCGCTGGAGCGGTCCCAGCAGCGTGTCCGAGAGGATGGCGACAATCAAGTGGCATACGTTGAAGGAGACGCTCTTTCATTTCAACGGAGACGAGATTAAGGCTGACTCCATGCTCGGGAAACGTCGGTGGAGCAAGTACGTTTCTCTCTTTCCATATGCTTTTCTTTCTCCCCATTTGTCATGTCGGGATTGACGACAAAGACCTCGAATTTCAAGTGGGCGTTATTTTGTAGGTCCAAACAAGCGTACTTACAAATGGAAAATTGAGTCGACGCATTGTTGGGTACGTTCGTGTGCTATTTCCCCCCCCTCTCTCGTAAACTCCGGCTCGTATGCCGGAAGGATCATCACAATGATTGACCAGACGTCATCCTTGAACTAAAAAAAACACATCTTCTTAGATGAAATTGGTAGAGTCAGACTCCCCGCTGGCGAGATTCCACAAGAAGAATCTCGGGATACGAAAACAGTCGCATCCACCCTATCTCGAGGTCTCTCCTAAAGTGATATCGATATTGGATCACATCGTACTGACCTACATTTATGTGGAGTCGTTGCGTCGAGAACGACACCAGTCGAGCATAGCAGACACATTCAGGTTTAAGAATGCTGTCGGTTCGGAACGCCGGTCGAGTGCGTAGCAGGAACTGGTCGATGGCGATACTGTAGGAGCTTGAGGATGGAGTTGGGGTTGACACAAGTGCGTTTTTGTGTGCATTTGGACCGTCAGGGCAACGTATCGTAGGCTCAAGTTTTGCTGTAGGTCCTTGTTTTGTAACTTTATTTATATAACACATGGGGTCAGGTTGAGAATGTGATCAAAGCGTCAGATGTTTCCCACGTGCCAACTACCAACATGTGGACATGGCTTCAATGACGCGAGCAGTGCTGGAAACTTGTGGCGGAACAGCCATGGATGTTCTTTCCAGCAAGCGTTGCCCGTCATGCATACTTTCCCACTAGTGGAAGGCCCGCACACATTCCGGCAGTGCCACGGATAGGCTACTCGAGTCATCGTTCACCTTTCGCGGAAAAGGTATCCACGATTGACTTTATTGTACAGTTGGCAGGTGCGATGTCCAGTGTGATCGCCACAGAACACGGCCAAGCGAGTAAGGTAGTACTGTCCATTCCCAGTTTTGGTTGATTCTCATCGCCTCCACGGGGCCAGGCCAAATCGTTATCAAGGTAAAAGGCCGTTTTCCACGACTCACTTGACGGATATAGTAGATTCAGAACGCCGTCCGAATCGGCATCCTGGGGCTTCCCACCCAACTTTCCCCCCCCTTCTCCTCGCTAGACCAAGCCCACCTGCTGCCCACCAATGAAGACGTCGAAAATGCGCCTCACGTTCAGCTCTACGAACCATCTGAACACTGACATCTCCGACGGGCGCGAGTTCATCAACTACATCGTCTCCACGCCCTCGGGGCTCAAGGGGGTGATCACTATCACCAGGTACCACTGGAGCGGCTCGAAGAGACAATGGGAGTCATCGAGTGGCATCGATTGAAGGAGACGGTTTTTCGCTTTGATGGGAAAGTGACGCCCGCGAACGTGATGCTCGAAAAGCGCATGTGGAACACGTATGTTTCTTTTAATTTTGTGTGTATGGTGATATAATGGCTACTCACCAACAGAGGTCGGTAGTTCGTAGGTCCGGATGGGCGGACGTACAAGTGGACTCGGAAGCTCGAGCAGACGCACTGTTAGGTACGTATGGTCCACGGTCTCATTTTCCATTGTCTTTGCAGATAGCTAAAACGGATATTTTTTGGGGGGGTGGGGGTCGCGTTCGATAGACGAAGCCTGCGGAATCAAGCACGGAGTTCGTCCGGTATCACAAGAAAAACATGGGGATCGTGAAACCGTCACACCCGGCGTACCTCGACGTCTCATCCCCCGAAGGCGGTTCCGATACTCGACCAAGTCGTCCTCACGATTGTCTACATGGAGTCGTCGAGGCAGCAGAATATGAGGCAGCAGGACAACGCGCTCCAGTGGCAACGCAGCCATAGTGAATATAAATAACACGGACGACATTGCCATCGCTGCCGCTCCGCGCTCGTGTTAGAGTCGATATGGGGGGTGGCAGCTGCCACCAGAGCGCTAACCTTGAGAATATCCAACACGAAGAAACCGCGGCGCACACACCGTCCTGCCCACGGCACCCCCTCTCGCACCGGGTCGGCGGACGTGCTGGCGTGACAGAAGACGAGTCTCTCCTCAAACACGCCTTCCCACGCGAGATCGCGTTTGGACGTATCGGACCTGTCTACAGGCTTGAACGCACTCGGGCCTTAACTTCTATAGATCACTGAGTCTCGAAGGAGAGCTTGCTGACACCGCCACCACCGAGTCGACTTCTGGGACCGGCGAAGTACTCACGATTGTCCTCATTCCTATCGACAATGCCAGTGATGGTAATCGTCGCTGCGCCATGCTCAGAATATGCAGACCCTCGTTCTGCAGACCCTCTCAGACGGCCGTCGAAGCCGTGCGTCTTGGACGTCGAGCTCAGCATGATGCTGTGCGACGAGGATTGATCAGAGGAGAGAAAAAGGCGCACATGATCAAGATGGTGGTAGGGCCAACCTCGCTGCATGTCAGACCGACCAGCTTTCAGTTATGCAATCTTTCTATCTAACCTGCCGACCTTCTTTTTCGCGTGCGGGATACTGATAGGAAATCTATGACCAGTATAGATAGATCAGTAGTACCGAGGAACAAAGAACGTACTCTATTACTAATAGATACAGTATGCGACGATGCTTAAAGTTGTTGTACTGGTGTCAAACGTCGCTGGCATGTATAGTTTCCCAGTGAGCTAGTGTGTTTGTCACGTGTTGTGACCAATTTTTTGGGGGCAGATCATGTATGGATAATTGCAATTCCATCTGTGCATACCAGATTCGGCCTTGCTTTGTGCTCGATTATAATACTTTTTTACGTTCAGGTATGCTGACTCCAGAAAGGGGGAGTCGCTTTCGGGCCGGCTGATGGGAATTGTCAAGGGGGTGGTTTTCTTTGTCATCCATCTTTGTCATCCATGGTATATCAGCACGACCCCTTTCCAAAGTTTCTTTCTGTGCTGCGCTCATCTCTGTCCAAGTTACGGTTTCATCCTTTCTGTGGGTGTGTCATTTAGTTTCCCATCTTTGTCTAGCCACTGATGTGTTTGTGCTGCAGTCTCAAGAGCCAACAAAGTTCAACACTATCCATTGGTTGTTGTGGCCCCTAAACAAGTCATCAAAACACTACCACTGTCAAACACCCAACAGTCATTTTGCTGGTTGTCTTACCTGTCTGGAAGTTGTGTACTATAACTTTGGGCCCTCAAGTCATATCTGCTCTGTCAGGCCAACAGCACATCAGGTCATGTGGTTCAAAAGGATGTTCAAGTTACATGATCAGGATCAAAGAGAAGAAAAGAGACAGGAGCCAAGGAGACTAATACAGCTATCAAGAGAGGGTGCTCCCTCATCAGTGGATCAAGAGACATATGCCAGTGGCACACATGAGTTGGACCAATATGTCAAGATGAAAACCTGTCCTTCTGCTAAGATAAACACCAAGACAAATTTTGAGAACAAGAATGTCTTTTCATCAAGCTCAAACCAATTTAATATGCATACTCACCAAGGGCAGCCTACTAAACCCTCTAGGATGCCTAAGCCCCAAGTATGGACCCCATTGTGGTGTGTTCAACAGTTGCATGATCAAAGACATAAGTAGGCAATAACCTTACTTTACAGTCTTGCTTGCAATCAGCACCTGCAAGAAGCAACTTCCTTGAATCTGAGGAAACTCAATTGCCTGACAACAGAAGATGTGACTCACCTGATTCATGACCACTGCACAGAGCTTTGTGGCCTGAAATCACTTGTCCATAGTCAAGCTGAAGATTCCCTCACTCTTTGTGTCAATCTTACCACACTTGATGACCAATGCTCATTCTCATTAAAAGCTTTGGTGGATAGTGGTTCTATATGTTCCACTATTAATGCAGGTGTTGTTCAAACCATGGGGCTGGATGCTCAACCCCTGCCACATCCTGTTCGAGTATACAATATTGATGGCACTCTCAATCATGCTGGCTCTGTCACACACTATGTGATCCTTTGCATGTCTATTGGAACTCACACAGAGGACATAACCTTTGGCATCACTGACCTTGGAAATAATGAGCTAGTCCTCAGTCACAAATGGTTACAGATCCACAATCCTACTGTAAATTGGCGACAGGGAACCATCAAGTTCTCTCAATGTCCTCAAACATGTCTCTTTTTGAAAGCAGACATTATTGGCAATGTAATAAAAATCATACTTGGTCTTAATCTAGTTTATATGTTATTCCAGTGTTTTGTTCTCATTGTGGAGTAAAATTAGCCTGTATTAAGACAGAATCATTGTATCATCAATCAACTCTAACTATTTAGCTTATTCAATGACCCATGTGATTAAATTTTGACTTTTTATTTACAACATTGCTACTAGGTATTTGTTCCTTATTAGTTTACAAGCTGGGGGCTTAGTTTGGGGCCTTTGGCCCAAGAAAGGAGGGCAAGAAGGCACATAACTGTAACTTTAAAGAGCTTTACTGAAATTGTGAAATCCACTTGTTTATATTTTTTTACTACATTTTACAAAAATTTAAGAACTTATTTATACATTGAATGCCACTATGTAATTGGTGAGTGGAGGTATGTACTAAGCATCTATGGAATGTATATATGCATTAAATGAGGTACTACATCACCCTTGCCATCTCATTTTGTTACTCTTGCTCTTTTGTCATTGTTGTCTTGCTGGTGGATAGTGATGTTCAGGACCTGGCCTAGCTTGATGATTGGTGTGCTCTCATGCTGCCCTCACCACCCTTGTTGTTGTTATCCATGTGGCAGTGGATGGACTGCCTTGTGTTATCCTTACCCTTATCTTTGTCCTTGTAGTGGCAGGAGCATGTAGTGGCATTCTTGCACTTGCTGTTGTCACCACTGCAATAGTGGGTGCACTCACATTGTCTTTGCCCTTGTTGTTTTTGGAGCAATGGGCATGCTCTTAAACTGTTCCTACCCTCCTTGTTGTTGCTGTTGTGGTAGGTGGACACAAGTCCATGTTGCTCTTGCCCTCACCCTTGTTGTCTTCACAGTAATGGGTATGTCCTTGCACTGTTTGCACCCTTTCTGTTGTCTGTTGTAGTAGGTGAGTGTGTTACAACACCAGATATATACTACTATAAAATGATACATTACAGTTGTAGCTACTATCCTTGGGACACTTATTTGATCATTGATCTTAATGATCCTAGATTAAAACCCTCTAATTACCTCCTACATACTCTTATTTACCTTTACCTTATACTTCTCTTCTATTTCCTCTTTATCTAAATCTATACATCACACCAATGTGCTTTTGTATTTATCTGGACATACTTGGTTGCCATCACCTTATTTAGATTGTAGGACATCATACAGCTTGGTCTGTGTACATACTCCTTAAAGTATAAATAGGGGATTGTATGTACCATCTACCTTAGCCTGATCCACTTGTACTTTTGTTGGCATTCAGTTGTGAGACTTGAGCTACTAAGTATTAAGGCATAAAGCTACACTTTCCTACACTTATTGGTCACACTACTCTTTTACCTTGCCAGCCATAGTGGTCATTGTAAGATTGTCCAGCCAGTGTGTATTACACTTGGTCCAAGTGGGGATGAGTGTAGACTTGAAAGAGAGGATATCAGCTAACAAGGAGCAAATGTCCAGGGTAGCTACCTTCCATGAAGGATTTATTAGAGAAGCAAGAACAAAGGGTTTGACAAAGTGAGCTCCCTGAGAGTTGAGGAAGAGAACCAAATGGATTGGCAAGTCTTGAGTAGATCTAGCTTAAGGTACAAGCTGAGATACTTGAGGGTTTAAATATGTTTGTACTATGTGCATGAACCAAGGATGGAAATGGGAAGGGGAGACATTGTATGAGAAGAAAGAGAAAGACCATTGGTTGAAAGCAAATCATATGACATTAGAAATACACAGAAGGAAAAAGGAGTCCATGATTGAATGGACTAACATGTAATCAAGAAGAGTAAGCTGGAGGTAAAATGATAAAGGAGTCCATGTTGGAATGGACAACTGCATAATCAGAGTGAGTAAGCAGGAGTAGGAGAAGGAAGTTCATGTTGGAGTGGACAGAAGCATAATCAAGATGACTGTGTGGGAATGGTGATTGAAAGGAAACATTCTAATCAACAAAAAAGGTAGAGCATAGTGGAATGAAGCACAGTCTATAAGCAGAAGAGAAAAAGAGAGGAAAATCATAACATTACCCCCTTTATAAGGGTAAAGTCTTCTGAATTTACAAACCACCATGGCTAAGTTCTCCAGTGACATTTTTC
>JBBPKB010000304.1:0-14902 GCA_038089035.1 Boletellus dicymbophilus
GTCCCTGGTGTGCAGTCCAGGCCCTGTGCCTTACACCGGCAGCACGTTGGCAGCCCCTCCACTCACACTTTCCCCTTCCTGGTGCTCAGCCCAGCGCTCCCCAGCCCTGGCTGCCTTTCTGCCTCTGCTTCCTCGCCACGTCCCTGCACTGCCGCCACATTCTCCACCCTCTTCCTCATGTCCTCCTCTGTGGCCCTTCTTGTGGCTTCCTCCACAGCCCTTCTTGCAGCCTCCTCTGTGGCCCTCCTTGCAGCCTCCTCCCCAGCCCTCCTCCTCACCTCCTTTGCTTGTCACCGCTCCTCTTCTCTCTTTGCTCTCGCACATCATCTCCGCTTGTTGGCCTTCACATTCCAGAGGTTGTTGTCATCGGCATAGTTTTCCACAAGACACTCATTGTCCCACTCTGTGATATCAGCAATGTTGGACATGGTGGTCATAGTTGGCGTTGAAGAAGCATTCCACTTGAGCCCAGCCTTTTATCCTCACAGATATTTTTCTAACTCTGCTTGGATAAATGAAGTCCTGTGATATGTGTCTTCGGCCTTCAGGGGTTCAGGCCTAAGAGAGGGATACTGTCATATCCTGAGTACAAGTCCAACTCCTGTAATTCCAGAATATTCTCCATTCATATTTCTGATTCTTATTTCATATTTCCTGTTGCTCTTTCACCTCAGACTTATGATATTGAAACCTTTATTTCTGACACCTAACATTCTCCTGTTTCCATCTGTTGTTCTGTCATTCATTCGTCACATCTGATGTTCCCTTATTACATCTGTCATCCTTCTGTCTGTCTATCTATTCCTTTGCAACACCCATACCATTCCAATGTTTCATATTCCTTACTCTGATGTTTCACATTCTATACTCTGACTTCTCCTTTGTATATAAGTCTTGTAACTCTGTCATATTTCCTTAGTTTGAATATCGACTAAACTTCTTGATCAAACTTCTGTACACTCTGTCTTAATCCTCATTCAACTCTCCCTCTCTTCCTCAGTTGTTGAGCGACTACTTCCAATCTCTGACCTTCTGAAATTCGGGACAGTGGATCCGCTGTAAGGGCGCACCACATAAGGTGAAGCCAAGTCCTGTCTGACCAACTACTCTGGAGTTTCAGAGTAGCTCCACCCCCTTCATGTATAGTCCTGACCTGCTCCGAGTTTGACCAGTTTGACACTCACAGATCTTTCTACCACCCATGGCAGATGTTTGGAACATGTCAATGACCTGCTTACTGATACTCACATCCCTTGCAACACCATGAAAAGGCAATATGTAGCTGTCTCTACCCAGCCAAAGGCATGTTGCCACAACCTGTCTTTGTTACCACTTGCTACATTGCCTCAGATCACTACTGAGAGGGAGGATCTTATTCCTTTGTAGAGAGTGTGATGGAAGGTGCAAACACACAGCCATATGTACATGATTGCCTAGTTCACATGCATACTTGACATGCCAAGCAAACTTTCCAGGTGCTTTTTAAAAGGCATTGTTTCCTTTCCCACAGTTCCTATCTTGGTGTTTCTGGCAATTTCCTTGTTATGTAGGCCAGAAAATGCAATGTAAAAGCTGTTGTCAATATGCAGGGTCATGATGCCTTGGCAGCCGATCTTGTAGTGGAGAGGTATCCCTTGTAGCTGTAATTTCCATTACTGCACTAATATCACTGTAGGTTTACTGCTTATCTTTGGGGTTGTGGATGCAGGTGCCTCTCAACTGAAATCACAGTTCACAAAACAACTAGATATCATTGTTGGTGCTGTTAATACTATTTAGTTTAGTGGTATATAGCAGACTGAGGCTTGATGTTTACCTGCAATTTAGTGATAAATAGTTGATACTTGCATCCCAACACTATTGTGGAGTGGTATTATTTTTGATGGAAATGTGTGACATTTTGACACTTTGTCCCTACTACCCTTTTATTGCTTGAATGCTAGAACAGCATTGTATTGTTTTTTACAAAGTGGGTACCATCACACCTTAACTACTCTTTGTCTTCTTCCCTTTGTTCCTAGCTTCAATCTCCTGAGCCATTCATGCCCTTCCCAATGTATATTTCAATTGCATCTGGATGATATCATGAACTGGCCAGTAGCCTTGATAATCATCTAGGTTAGGAAACTCCTTCATAGCCTTTAGATGCTTGTCAACATCTATCTACCCCTATGGTGGGAGCTGTACTGTACCTCTTGGATGACCATTTGGACTGCAAAGTCACTCTGATGTGATTTGCATACTGTTGCATTAAGGTGTTTTTTAATGGAGCAGTGAACCAGTTTCTGTGTAGCATTGAGTAGAAGGTAATCCTAACCATTAAGTATCTTACCTTCAACTTTGAGAACACATTAGCACTCCAAGCTAGTTAGACCACTAGATTGTAGCCTCCCTTTCCAGGTCTTCCAGCTTCACCCTCTGGCTTTGGTATTTTATTGGCATCAGATTCAAGAGATGTAAGGGATGCACATGCCAACATGGCATCATCATTGTCATCATCACCATCACAGACTTCCAGACTCTTGGTGGAATGAGAGGATATCCTCATGATGTATGCAACTGTGGGTTAACAGATATGGATGAGTGGAGGATTCAGTCTCTGTATGGATATCAAAGCTCCAGCAGTAGTGAAAGACAACTTTTCCTGACAAGTAAGCATGACATGTGGGGATGACAGTAAGCAGGCATGAATGGAAAGGACAGGAATTATTGGAGGAGCTGGACTCAGGTCTACAAAAGCTTGGAATAGTGTAGACAACTGTATTGGTGACATAACAATTATGACCAGCACAGGATTTGGTGTTGAAGGAGATGACCACATCCAGTTTTTGTTGGCTCAGATATTGGATTAGAGAGGCTCCTATTGTTTGCAGCAATAACAATAATTGTGACTAATATCAACCTGAAAACAAAAACACAAACTTCAATAATTACAACCTGGTGGTGATTAAATAGTATGGCAATGTTCAAACACCTGACAATGATTAATAAATTATAGTAATGCTTCTGTAACTAGAGCCCAATGAAAAAAAAAAAACAAAAAAAATTTGATTGTGACCTGGTGATGATTAATAAAGTATGGCTATGTTCCTGTAACTAGAGCCTGATTAGAGCCTGATGAAAAAAAAAGATTGTGACCTAGCAATGATTAGCAACCCAATGATGATTAATAAAGTATGGCAATGTAATCAAGTGTATTGCTTGTAACCAACAAAGAGGAGTACAATAATTGCAATCCAACAATGATTAATAGAGTTGAAAACAAAACAAAAACAAAAGTAGAAACAAGAAACAATGTTCAGTGATTGTAACCTAGTGGTGATTAATAAAGGTGATGTTTGACAATTATGGCTGGCTAATTGTAACTTTTGTAACTATGAGAGCTTGATGAAAAGACAAAAAATACACAGATATGAACCTCACCTGATACTGACTCCTCAAGACCAACCCTCACAGATCACATCCTCTCTCATGTCCATTATACATTTTCCATGGTTTAACCTATCTATGCACTCTATACACACATGTTACTGGCAGGTCAGAAGATTCTGTGACAGCAGGTCTGGCACAATAAACTGTCTTGCAATCAATGAAATAGGGAATTTACTTGCAAACAGGAGTAAGCACAATGTGAAAGCTTTGAAAAGCCCAACAACTCACTAGGATATAGATGACCATGGCATGAAAATCTGGGTTTTGAATCACCTTTGTGAAATACCATCATCAGTATGATGGCATACTTTCACTGATCTCATAAGCACAGCAATGTGGATACCTCAAAAGGAAGATGATAGTCATATGATGTTATGCTTCAGAACAGGCTTAGGTTACTTAATCTTCTGGCATCAGATTGCAAAATCCAAAACAGTAGGTCTTGGAGACTCTTGGTAAGTCAAAAACCTCACACCACTCCAACCAGGTATAGTTCAAAGAACTATTAGTGAAACTAGTTGGCACAGGGTGTGAAATAACTTGCATAGTGAGTGAAAGGACTGCTATGTCTGGCACATGAATTGCAACTGGTACTTGTGAATGTCAAGTGATGGTCTGGACATTGGATAACAGAATACTCACTCCAACTATAAGTATCCAGCTTGCCACAACTGTGCCAAAAGGAATAGCATTTGTGAGCATACAAAAGGACTTGTACATCTGGAGGATGTATAATGGTCAGATGTAAGTAGTTGGCATTTATAGTTCAGGAGAGCACATACTAATGAACTAATGGCAAGGTACATAGTTCAAGCCAATAACAGAATCATCAAGTCCACAAGCTTGTCAATGTTACAACACCAGTACTATACTTATACAAAATGGTACACTATAGTTGTAGTCATTATCCTTGGAACACTTATTGGGTCATTGATCCTAATGATCCTAGGTTAAAACCCTCTAATTACCTAACACAAACCCTTATTTACATTTCCTGTACACTTCTCCTCTATTTCCCCTTTATCTAAATCTGTACACATCCCGATCACACTTCTGTATTATCCTGGGTTCACTTGGTACTTAGCACCTTATTTAGATCATAGGAAAGTGTACAGCTTGGTCTGTACACATACTCCTTAGGGTATAAATAGGGGCTCACATGTACCATCTACCTTAGCCTAATCCACTTGTATTCTTGTTGGCATTCAGTCGCAAGGCTTGAGCTACAGAGTATTAAGGATGAAGCTATCACCAATCTCTGTTTTATTTTCATTCAACACTTTCTCATTACTTTGCCAGTTATAGTGGTCACTATAAGATTGTCCAGCCAGTGTGGTATCTAAAGGGCTTGCGCCTGGAAGGTCATAACAGTCAATGGCTATGTAAGACATGATTGCAGCCATGGATGGTAATGAATCTAACAATATCTTTATAGTGGAGGCATGATATTAGACCAATGTTTTTGATTGATAATGTGACCAATGGGTATAGCCTGCACAGTATCAACACTGGTCACTTGATTCAATCATATCCAACTAAACTGAGTGTTCCAAAGCTGAAGAACATCCAATTTGGGGAAAGTGAGGATATCATAGTTGGTGGTAGCAATCATGGAGTTGTCTACATCTTTGATCGCAAAGACAGTGTTCAGCTACAATGTCTACAGTATGCAGACAATAGGATGGTACAAATAATAGCAGTATGTCTACCAAAGACACAACAACCTAGGTGACACTAACCTCTAAGTAGGTGCATGATGGCAACATACAAACTGTTATTGTGGCTACCACATTGAGCAATGCCAGAGAGGTGAGTGTCTCAATTTGAAAATGTGAGCATCAAATATACAGTCAAAAACCCATAGGAAAGAAAGCTATTAAAGAGAGTATCATCAGACTTGCTGATATAGTCTTCATGGCAGCTGTACAGATGCTGGTCATCTGCATTCTAGGGATACTTGTAGTGAATATAATGATATGTTAGTACATTGATGATTGTCTGTAAGCTCAATATCCACAGGAGCAGAGTCCACTGCTAAGTCAATGGCAAGCTAGGACTGCTTCTGATGTGATAGCAACCATCCTTAATCCAACCAAGTTGACATGAACCACCTCAAGGACCATATCTAGAAAAATTCACAATAATAAATGGATGCAAGATATAGAGGAGGAATACTGGAGACTATAGGTAGGGTGAAAAGAGAAGAGTGGGAGATGGAAGGAGAAGAGCAAGGTGCCAACCAGCGATAAAGATCAGAAGGAGATAAGTATGAAGGCAGGTGGGGACTTGGTTATATACTTGTAGTAGACAGAGTCAATGGTTACCAGGGTTTGGTCAATCCACTACAAACAGTTAATGAGGTAGGTGTACAATGATAGCAAGAAGACCAACCTGACCAGATACTCTCCAATATTCAACACTGGAGAAGAGATGAGGTCAGAAAAATAATGGGAAATATGCTCCTTGGTATTGAACACTGGGGAGAAGGCCAAATGATGACAAGAGAGACACCCTCCAACATTCAACACTGAGGAGGAGGTGGGGAAGATACTCCCTAATGTTCAACACTGTTCAACATCTGGGAGTGGTTGTGATTGATTATGTAATATGAGTAGGAGATGACAATTAAACAGGGAGAGATGCAATTGTAGCCACTTGATGACTAATACATCAGTACCATGAGTTCATTGTTGTCATCCACTTCCTAGTATTGAACATCAAGGAGTATCTCCCTTGTCATCACTCTAGCCTCCTCCTCAGTGTTGAACACTGGGAGTATATTTTTTTCCATGCTTTACTGCAGGCAGCATCCATGTTACTATCCTTTTCTACTCACTCTCTGGTATTGAACACTGGAGAGTATGATGTCCCTTAATCTCAGCTGATCCACAATCCATTCTTGTTCGCTATGGGTAGCATTTCCCTTTATTTGCTTTCACCACACAGTACCCTTTTGTTCACTACACAGCATCCTTTTGTTCACCACACAGTACCCCTTCGTCCACCACACTTTTATTCCACCTGCAATTCCAGGAAAGGAAATTGTTCACCAGGCCTGTCTTCAACTTCCATTTCCCTCTCCCCATTTCCCTCTACTCTTCAGATATGCTTCCCAATGTTTACACCAGTAAGCTTCATCACACCTACATGTCAGATATGCTCCCATGTGCTTACATCTGTGAGCTTTGTTAATTGCCACCAGTTCACCCTTGTTACCCCTCCATATTCATTGTTCTTTTTCCTCTTGCACAGCCCCTTTGGTCTGTGCCTTCTGCCCTTATCCAACAGACTCCTGGTAAGTTGTTACCACTTTCTGCCCTGGCATCACAAGTTAACACTACCTTAGCCTTCATCATGTCTACCTTTATTGTCAACCACTTGGTTGCCTTTTTGCTAAATATGAATACTGCTCCCCCACTTACATTGGTGCCCTCTGTCCAGGATTCATTTCTTCTGAAAGAAGGAAATAGACTGCGCATCTTTGAGTCCCAGTATCCTCACCTCCCATACTTTCATGCTCCTTGTTGTATCAGACTGCTGTTTTTGTCACTGAATTAGAAGAAGCACACATTGTCTATCATGAGTGACAGGCATATGTGGAAGTTGTAGGATGATGTGCACAAGCAGTAGACAGAGCTGGATGGTCTCCTTTCCTCTGTCTTATCAGTCTTGATGAAAGAAATAGGCATGCTCCCTATGGATGTCAAAATAGGCCTATTTCCTTTGGATGTTCCCTATGCTTTGGAGCATATATCAGAGTGTGCTGCTCGAGGTTGTGTGAGTAAAGCACTCATGTGCTTCCAGCACCTCTTTGCAACATGTTCTTGGGCTATGTCATACTTTCCTCCCCTGGGTGAACCTGAGATTGGCTGGTCACACATTCTTCTCACAAACAGGTTTCTGCCTTCTATGGTCCATATTCTTAGGGTTCTCCCATTGGGGAGTTCTCACCCTCTTCTTCAAGAGTAGGGACTGTAGTGAGGGCAACTGACCAGATGGTGATCTTCCAGTTTGAGCACCTTGTCAGAGCTCATGTCCCATATGGATTTGGTGGGGTAACTGCAATCCAAGAGGCCAGAAACTGTTTCACCCTATGTTGGATTGTCTCCCAGGTGGACATTATCTCAACATGCACTGCTTCCCTAGTGATGATGATATTGCTACTGCCTTTTAAGCATCTCTTCATCTTAGACCAATCCATTCTTCTGCTACTGACACCATCCAACAGTCTGATACAATCAAATTTCCCAAGTTACACAACAGAAGTGGTAGTTAACTAGTGAAATCTGGAAACAGTTCTTCAAGAGGCAAGAAAAGCTGCAAGAAAAAGTCATGCTGACCAAGACTCCAGGAGAGAAAGCAAGCAGGAAAATTGTGAAGCCACCAGGCCTTTTCCAGGTGCCAACAGTAAAGGTAGGATCTTTGTATAGGAGGTGGTCACATTGGATGGTGTGATTTTCCATTCACACATGCCTATTAATCACCATGATGGTGTCTCTTTGATGGAGAACTACTCCGAGAAGCAGAAATGCTACAACGCATTCGATAACAAATGGGATATCTGTTCGGAATTTGATCCTGATGGTGGACCCAAACCTGACCCTTTGGAAATGGATGATGAGGTCGATAATCCCCAAACCCCATATGTCTCTGCTAGAGATCCCTGAATTCTCATCTTCCCTCCATCTACCTTTGGATGAGATCCTTCACCAGCACTATTGTTTCTTGTGTTTGTTGGATCCAGACAGCAGTGACACTGCTGACTCACTAGAGCATCTCACAAGACAAGTTTAAAGGTGGTGCTTCTCAACCCCCTTCAACCTCCATGCACAATACTATCCGACTATTCCTTTACCAGCTGAGCACCAGCCAATCTGTGGCCCCTACCCTCTGTGACCTCCTCAATAACACACTCCTGGAGCACTATGAAAGCAGATTGATCGTCATGGAGTGATACTGGGGTCAGTACTACCCCTTTATCGGACCACCCTCAGATGGGGAGTACTATCTCCTTTGGCCATGGGTCAGCTTAATCAAGCAATGTTTTGCTATCATCATTCAAGATCCTGTCGCTGTACTGAACATGATTCACAAGAACTGGGGTCCTCACCTGTCTGACATCACATCAGGGCTGGCATCTGCTGGTATTTCTTTCAGCACTCATATTGTGTCCCCTAAGTCCCCTGTCCTATGAGGTTATGTACTGCTGCTCCCTAGTAGAGTTCCTGCATTTCAACGACAGGCTTAGTGTCTCAGATTACCTCATGTACTTGGCCTGGAGAGATACTTTACTACAGTGTTGTCATGGTAGAGCAGCACTCATGAAAGGTGGCATCATAGGACAGCTCACTCAGGAAGCACTTGGAAATGATGCTGACTTACTCATCTGATGTGGACACTCCCCTATGTTCTTGGTTATGGTACTGCCATTAAGATTGGCGACACCTACTACTGAGATGATGACTTGACCCTGGATGAAGAACAGATAATTTGTGGGGTTTATAAATTTTCAACCAGTTAGTCTCATTAATCTCTTTGTCCCTTAATTGATGTCTGTCTAGGCCAATGACATACTGCCAGCAGCAAGCAAACTGCTGATGTGTTGTGGTGGCCAAAGCAATCTACGTAGGAAGGCTCTGGTTTGTATTGGTAAATGATGAGACATGGTATCAGAAATAGCTTGAGACAATCTGAACTTCTACACCTGGGCAAAAGCTCTGTATGACTGCTGCTCAGTGGTGAAACGCACTAAAGTTTCACAAGCAAACAAGGAAGATTGTTGGCACCAATCAGCAGTCCACTAGGCCTTGGCTTAGAGAGAACTTGTAAATGCTGTCCTTTTTAATAATGCTGTTAATCCGATGTTTCTTATTGTAACCCAAGTTGTCTGAGAGCAGGATTATCAATGATCAAATATGCTTTATTGTTTTTGTCATGGTAATTGTTTTGCATCATTTAAAAGGGCGTCGATACTCAGTGTCTCTCTAAATCACATCTATCCCGACTTGCTTGCAGTCAAACTGCATGCAGTCATGTCTTCCTTGCCCATTATCGAAAGCAGCACTCCTGGGTTTCTGGATCCATCTCAACCCTTGCAAATCTTATGACATACCAGCTTGAAACTCCTGTTTGTCTCCTACAATCCACTGACTGCTTCAGGGCTTGGCAGCCTGATGATGGTAACCCCCAGCATATCGTAGTTGAGACACAACCAGACAGGATTACAATCTGGATCCTTGACCCGAATGCTGGTCATGGATCCAACATAAAGGATGAAGGAACATGGCCACAGGTCATCGACATCTGTGGGTCAGTGCTTATTGTTGTTTCCATCATAACAACAATTCACTGGAGGTCAGCCAACTTGTCCATTGCAGCAGGGAGCAATAGAACATTTACAAACCAGACCTCACATACATATGCTACATAAACCCAGCACCTACACAAACTATCAAGCCATCACCTGTAGGACACTCCACAGATTCCCATTTCTTATCATTAACTGAAACTCTCCAGAAAGGTAATGTAGTGTTAAACAAAACCCCTGTCCATGCTGCTGGGGGACTACAGAAAGAGAGTTCTTCACATAGTTTGATGGGTTCATGCAGTTCAATGTTGATCTGTATCGACAATGAAGAACATGATGCAAAATACATGAATATGCATTTTGCCACAATTGGAAGAACCGAACTGATCAAAAACTGGCCAGATATGCAAATGGTTCATGGAACGACGCCAATCAAACCTCAAAAATGAGCAGGTAAGGCATATAAAGTATGATGAAACTATACTAACCTAAAGGAATCAGGTTCACCTAATATAACACTAGAGAAAACACAATCGCCAAATAAGCTGTACACCTACAATGACCAGTTTACCAAACATGTCAGGGACATGTCTCCTAGAGCAACCCAGGGAGTATGGACTCGGGCTAAAGGAAAATATCATCAAAAGAAGGAGAGAAATTGTATCTGATTTTGAAGAAAAATGGAGCCCATGACAGTGCCAGTGAATCCTAGTGCTGGGTGCAGCACACATTGTAATCATCAAGGAATATACCCACAAATTACACTAGTCCCACCACAAACCAAACCCCCAATAACGAGCACATTATTGTGAAACATACAACTGGCAAATGGACACTAGCACATCCATCCAGCAGTTCCTCAAAGTGGTGGAATAGATAAACCATGGCCGATTATCAGAAAACCACATTGCATCATCCTTGAGAAAATCAATGAAATAGAAATCGAATACTTTTTGGAGACATTGCAGACATCCTCCGGGAACAATTTTTTGGTGCACCTCAGGGAGATATGGATCAGATTTCATCTCAAGTGGCAGTGGTGTAGGGAAAAGATTAATGATGAAAATGAGTGAAGAAAGTGGGGGAAGGCAATGTTGACCATGTCTCAAGCTATATCTTCACACTACAATTTGTACATAAAGTCGAGCACAGGGAAGTCTTGACTGATATGATACTCCTTAATATTCAATGCCAAGAGGTACTCACTGAGTGATGAGGTGCATTACTCCTCAGTGTTCAACACAAAAAATTGGGTTATGAGAATACAAAGAGAGATACTCCCTGTTGACCACTGACAGCGAGCTAGCAAAGCCAATAAGACAAGCCAAGAAATGTGGCCCACACTTTGACACCCAGAGGGGGTTGAGACTCTCCTCAGTGTTAAAGCACAACCACAGGCAACTGGGGGAGTGGGCAGGCAATGATAGTAATGAGGATGGCCCATCTCAGATGCTCGCCAGTGTTCAACACCAGAGACCTGGATGCCAAACGCTGACAAGGGAGATGCCATCCAGTGTTTGCTCTGTTCAACACTGGTGAGGGGATGACAATGAAGGAAATGCTGGAAGGAGGCTGACCAACACATTGGTGGTGAGAGGTATGAATTCCAAGTGTTTAGTACCAGGGAAGAGGTGAGGCCAGAGCCATCGGAAGATATTCCTCAATGTTCAACACTGGGGAGGGGCATGACAACAAGGGAAGTACTTCCCAATGTTCAACATCAGGGAGTGGTTGATAGTGAGCAGAATCAACAAAGATTAATTATATAAGGTGGGCAGGCGCAGTTACCACTTGGTGACTAATATGTCAGTGTTCATCGCCCACAAGTTTGTCACCCACTCCCTAGTGTTGAACATCAGGGAGTACCTCCCTTGTCATTTGTTGCTCACTCCTTGGTGTGAAACATTGAGGAGTATCTCTCTATTTGTCACTCTGGCCTCCTCAGTGTTGAACACTGGGGAGTATCTTGTTTTCCATGCTTTATTACAGGCAGCATCCATGTTACTATCTTTCTCTGGTCACTCTCTAGTGCTGAACACTGGAAAGCATTATCTCCTTTGTCATCATTGATGTATCCCAATGTAATGCCATCTTTTATTATGAGTCTATAAATCTTATACTTTTCCAGTATTATGTAGAGGTGTTGTTCTTGGCCAACCATTCATTGCTTTGCTCTCTATTCCCTGTTCCCTGAAATCTTGCTTGTGTTTACACAAGCAAGATCCTACTCTGACATCTTTGCCTCCAGTCTGCATACCTTAACTTGGTATCATTCCCCAGCCTCCAGCTACCTGTCCTCCACACATTGCTTGTGTTTACACTTGCAAGATCCCTCTCCATCACTCCTATATCTTCATCTTTGGTTTGCAGACCCTCACCTTGGCAGAGTTTCCTAGTCCATTTGCCATACAAAGTTTCATCAACAGAAGATTACTTGTTCCAACTGAGACTATTAGACATGCCTTCTCATGACACCACCTTCATTGCCTTTGCTCGAACTGTTGTGATGCTGACAAAGAGGGAGTTTTTTGCAATCCATCCAGAAGGCTCATACCTGTACACTACAAGTCTTTGCATTTACAGCATGTCCACTCAAGGATTGGTGGGTTGCCTGAGGAATGAATGACAAATAGGCGTCAGGCATTTGGTTGAGAGCAAGATCGAGCAAGTTACACCATCTGACACACTTGATTTCCTTGGTGCCTGCCTGTTTGCCTTTTTGCTCACTGCTGAGGGACCAAGCCCCAATACTCAGGCAAACAAGCTCTGGACATTGTGTACTAATTTCCAACATGATGCGAATGAATGGATACCTCATACTGTCTCAGTTCCCTTGTTGAACGACATTACCGAGAGTCTCTCCTGCCTTGCATTTTGTTCCGTTCCTCTGGCTGTCTCCTAGGATCCAATCATCCATCCTCCAGTTGGCCCTGATAATTCTGTGGAATTGGAAATGCAATCTCTCCACAAAAAAAACGACCCCAATGGGAATTCTGAGTCATTTCCTGCTGTTCAGCAACTGTCAGAAAAAGAGTGAAATCAAACGCACCATCAGGGCCCATGCTCTTGAATGTCTTGTGCTGAACAATGTTACTCATCATGTATCCTCTGTAACTGACTGTAAAAACCATCTATACACCCACATTGATCAACTCCTTGCAAACATTGAAGTGTGAGAAAGAGCTGTGGATGATAAGATTGTGAAGCCCATTCCTTATGACTGCAGTATGCAAATCCTATCTCGTTGAGAAGAAAGAATTAAAGCAGTGATTTTAGGCCATCATTACCAACACCCAGTGGAACGCTGTGATGAACTTGCACAGGTCACAATCTTTATCAGTGTAGTTTGCAGTGTCATCCTGGGTGTCAGTCGACATGCAGGTCATCATATCTGGCTTTTCTACTACTGAGTATCCTAGTCATTGCTTCAATAAACCAAAGCCATGGCTTGCTCCTTGTAATGAACTCCTACTCCAATCTTCATTAAATAGATGATCAACTCTGATCAAATCATTCATCTACCATCATTTTCATGATTTTGTGGCTAGTCTCCTTTCCAGGCCTGAGATTGATGCCATTGTTGACATCCCTTGTGACAAGCTCCCTTAATGAGCATACACTCCAAAATGCCAGAGATACCTGGGGTGGTGAATTTTTGAGGATGTTTCAGGGTCCCTACCCTCATTTCTTTTTCATTGATAGGAGGGGGGAGGGCTGCTTGGCATTTTTGTTAAATGTTGATTTCTTCAATGTTGAGGGCCTTCTCTTGAGCCAATAATTAACAACATGATAGAGAGCTGGGAACAAGGAATGCATTTCAACTGTATGGCACTCTATCTTTTTGATCAAGCTGTTAGATGTGCTACAGTCGCTTGTGTGGTCGGTGATCTTCCTGCAGGAAAGAAAGCCACACAGATGTCAGGCCGTAGTTACTTTTATTGAAGTGTGTGCAATTGTTGTGGACTCGAAACTTTGGGAAGAATGTACTTTGACTCGACGGATTGGAAGTTATGAGACAACCTCTTATTATGAAGAAGAATACATAGATGCAAGAAGCACACAGCTGCAAGAAAAGCTCTTTGTTAAGCATGGGGTTTGATGGTTGCTACTTTGGAAACTTCCATATTGGGATCCAGCCTGACAACCATCTATCATAGATGTCATGCATTGAATTCTGGAGGGAATCACTGGCTTTCACATACATGATGTCCTTCGACTCACCACTCATGAAGCTGGAGCTCAGGAAATCCTCCCAGCTGCCTTTCAGTACCCAGATAGCACATCATGATTGACTGATGGTCAGCCTTTGACACAGATAGATATCAAGCAAGTCAATGTTCTTGTTTAATGGGTAAGTCTGTGAATTCTCATGTGACTTGAAATATTCATCATTGTATAGAGACAAACCAAACCCTGGTACAATGGTTTTGAAACCATCAAATTCAGAACTCATGAAGTTATTGAGAATGTACGCACTGTTATTAGGGATATAGACAGTCCTTCTTGGCTGAGAAGTGTATCTTGTGAGTCCCAATCACCAAGAGCAGGTCCTCCAAAAGCTGACAAATGGCACATGTTGATCACTCTATATCTCCCACTCACACTCACTAGCCTATGGGGTGAGGGGAGCATGTTAAATCACACAATGGCCTTGTCCAGGCCATGCATATTGCATGTGCTGGAACTATGACTGCTGAACAAGCAATCACATACCAGTCATTTATTGGTGTCTGGCTGTCATAACTAAGACTCTGCATCTGTTTGTTAATTATTGCCCTAATAGTCACATGGTTGTTCATATCCACCAATTTCTCCTTTCTTTTGATCCTGTGTGCTCTTGGTGGTGTTTCCCTTTTGAGCATCTCATTGGACGATTGCAAAATCTGCCAAGTAACAGCCACTTTGGTAAGTATAATATTACAGATGTTGACAGAGTACTTAGTGCATTTGTACAGGCCAGCTAGAGTCTACTTTGCTGAATTCTTATATTCAAGCCAGAAAGCTCAAAGCCTGGTTATCTTGTGATGATTGTTCTCCAGCAATCAAATAGTGTCAAGTCCTCTTCCAGAAAGCCTTTGCAACCAAGAGTGATTTGTATCTGGATGAAGATAATAAACCCCCCTGCTCATTCGCATCTTCTACCCCTTCATCTGTCATAAGTTA
>JBBPKB010000305.1:0-14883 GCA_038089035.1 Boletellus dicymbophilus
AGAGGCGCCTGTGCCGCCATCGTGACCCGAAATCAGGATATGATCTGCTTTGGCTTTTGCGACGCCACTGGCAACGATCCCTACACCAACTTCAGAGACGAGTTTCACTGAAACGCGCGCACGAGGATTTGAACACTTCAGATCATAAATAAGCTGCTTAAGGTCCTCGATAGAGTATATATCGTGATGAGGGGGTGGCGAGATTAGCCCAACACCAGCGGTCGAATGACGAGTGCGAGCAATCGGGACTGAAACTTTGTGACCCGGGAGTTCGCCACCTTCGCCAGGCTTCGCGCCTTGCGCCATCTTGATTTGTAGTTCATCTGCGTCCGCCAAGTAGTTGGACGTGACGCCGAAGCGACCAGAAGCAACTTGTTTGATTGCGGATCGCATCGTATCGCCGTTAGGGAGAACTTGTGATCTTTCTGCATCTTCTCCGCCTTCTCCAGTGTTAGACTTCCCGCCAAGTCGATTCATAGCGATCGCAAGAGTAGAGTGGGCTTCCATTGAAATGGATCCATAAGACATAGCACCTGTAACGAAGCGTCGTACAATTTCATTCCATGGTTCAACTTGCTCAATAGGGATAGGCGTCGCATTTTCCAAGCGGAAATCGAGCAGACCACGCAAGTGAATTCGCTTGGCTTGTTCGTTGGCGTTGCGAGAGTACGCATCGTACGCGGCCTGATTCTTTTCCCTGACGGCGTCTTGCAAACTGGCAATGCCTACGGGATCGTTGATGTGCGCCTCGCCACCGTCCCGCCAGTGGTACTCGCCAGACTCGGGCATACCAGGAGGTAAGATGGTTTCGCGGGAGGGCCAGCCACGTTCATGAAGCTCGAAGGCATCTAGTGCAAGTAAATCGAACGTCGCGCCCTGAACTCGAGAAGCAGTCCCAATGAAGCAGCGCTCCACCACCTCGCTGTGCAGGCCAAGAGCTTCAAAAATTTGGGCCCCCTTATACGACTGGAGAGTGGAAATACCCATTTTCGACATAACCTTGAGAATACCGTTGTCGATGGAACTTCGGTAATTGGCAATCAAATCCTTGACAGACTTGTCACCACCCTTGATTCTGCGACGCGTGTCAATACTTGCCGAAATACGAAGCCTGGACGTGTCGACTTACAGCCCTTCTCGACCAACTTTATGTATTGTCTCGAGCATCAACCAAGGACAAACGGCATCCGCCCCATATCCGACAAGAACGCAGAGATGATGCACCTCTCGAGCTTCGGCTGTCTCGACCATTAAGGCAACCTTGGCACGTTTCTTTTGCAAGACGAGGTGATGATGTACGCCACCGCACGCAACCAGCGCGGAGAGAGGTACGCGAGAAGGGCCAGTGGCGCGATCAGACAATATGATGACCTTGATGCCATCCTCGATGGCTTGTGCTGCCTCACTGCATACACGCTGTAGCGCTAGTTGATACCCCGGAATGCCTTCTTCTTTCTGGAAAGTAATGTCGATTGTAATCGATGGCCAGGTGACATAGGCGGCCTTTAGGTTTTTCATCGCGTTCATCTCTTCAAGAGACATCAGCGGGGAAGGAAGAAGGATACGATGACACTGCTCCGACTTCATCTCCAAAAGATTGCCTTCAGGTCCGACATACGTTTCAAGTGACATGACGATGCTCTCTCGTATAGGATCTATAGGTGGATTAGTGACTTGCGCAAATAGCTGACGGAAATAGTCATAGATGACACGAGGTTGGGTGGCCATTGCTGCTATAGGTATGTCGTTTCCCATGGAACCCAATGCCTCCTTGCCGCTCTCGACCATGGGGAGCATAAGGAGATTAAGCTGCTCGACTGTGTAACCGAATGCAAGGAGTTTTGGATCACTACTGAGCGGCGCATTGTCGAAAACAGGATCGATCGGAACACTGCTGCGAATTACACGCTTGATGATATTTGGAACATGTAGAACATGAGCCTCGACCCATGATGCAAAGTTCTGCTTGGAAGCTGTGTTCCGTTTCAGTTCTTTATCGTCCACGATCCTTCCTTCGAGCGTGTCGACAAGAAGCATACGGCCAGGTTTTAGGCGACCTTTCTGTACGACCTTCTCTGGAGGGATAAAAACCGCTCCGACTTCAGAGGCACACACCATAATGTCCTCGTTGCTGACGACAAACCGACATGGCCTTAGACCATTACGGTCGAGGTTAGCACCGCAGTAACGACCGTCGCTGAAAGTGAATAGAGCAGGACCGTCCCAAGGTTCTTGGAGGCAAGCAGCCCAGTTGTAGAATGCTCGCTTTTGGGGTTCCATATTTTCGTTCCCTTGCCATGCTTCGGGGACAAGCATCATGACGGCTTCCGGTAACGTGACCACGCCGTTGACGACGAGTAGCTCGAGCACATTATCAAAAGCAGCGGAATCAGATCCGCCAGTTTCGATGATTGGATAGAGGAGGTCGAGTTGATCGTTAAAGTTCGCTGAGGAAAGCACACCTTCACGGGCTCTCATCCAATTTTTATTGCCACGCACAGTGTTGATCTCGCCTAGTGAGGCATGTCAGACCTTACCTGGTATCACCGAGTGCAATATACACTGACCGTTGTGAGCAGCCCACCTTAAAGGCTGGGCACGATCCCACGAAGGGAATGTGTTTGTAGAGAATCGGGAATGCACCAAAGTAAAGTGTGAGCAATACAGAACGTGGTTGAGGTCATGGTAATAGTTGTACACTTGGGAAGGTGAAAGCTGCCCTTTATACACGATGTTCTTCGAGGACAGGGAACAAACGTAGAAGCCCTTAGCGAGGGTACTTTATATACAAGAAAGTCGGGAACCAGTTGAGCGAAGTTCATTACTCTGAATGAATGAGAAATGACAAACATAGTATGTGTGGCATGCTTGCGCAATACGTAAAGCTGACGCTCAAACGATTTTGCATCGAAAGGACCATTATGACATGTGGTGCCGTCACCATAATGATCGCGAAGAACAACAAAAGGTTGATGGATCGAGGGCTCTTTGCTACTGGCAGCAGGGCCCAGAATGGTGCCGTCTGTTGGAACTTCGCGCCAGCCGAGCACACGAAGACCCAGTCCGCTTGCAATGTTGGAAAAAACAGATTTGAAGTTCTGAAGTTGAATGGGATCGTTTGCCCTGAAGAAAACATTGCCGACGGCATACTCGCCCGAGTCGGGCAGAATGCAGCCGATCTCTCTTTCAGCCTCTCGCTTGAAGAAGAAGTGGGGGATAGCGGTCATTACACCAGCCCCGTCGCCATCGCGGCTATCAGCGCCTGTGGCACCGCGATGGGTCATGGCGCAAAGCAATTGACGGGCATCGGAGACGATTTTGTGGCTCTGCTCGCCTTTGATATGACAGATGAAGCCTACGCCGCAGGCATCTTTCTCATAGTCTGCGAGATAAAGACCTTGATCCGCAGGAAGGGACTGATCCCAGGAATCGGGGTTGCGCTGGACAGCATAGAAGCCGTTATCAGACAAAGAAGAAGACGCCTCCGACACGAGAGGGAGCTCGGGGGAGAGGTTCGATGAATATGGCATCGAAGGGGGAAGTGGAGGGTAGAGAGAAGAAAAGAAACCGAAGATGATAAACTGGATTACATTATGCTCCGGCCGATCAAGTGATGCTATGCCCCTGGCGGACCTCCGCCAGATGCCGACGGCCATCCGCGACGACGCCACGATCGGCTCAAAGTGGCATGAGCTTGAGAATGGGTGCACGGAAATTACAGCATCAGCGCTACCACTCTGCAGGTCCAAGGTCTGCTGAGAAGAAAAGACACTGTAGCATTCCCTGCATCAACCCGCAAAACGCTCCGGGCGGAAATTACAAGGGACGCGATGATTCCAGAATATTATACTGTGGCGGTAACAAGAAGACCTACCTTGCAGTAGAGGTGAGGTGTCCAGCCTCCTCGTGCTCGGTGCCCGTGGAACAGGGACCGTCACTAACCTGGCTGTCCGTGGCCCAAACGCTGCCTCGAGCGCGCCGTGGCGGAGATTCCGCTCTCGGAACCGGACTCGACAATGGCGCATTACACCGCCGCCGTGCGTCGACACTGCTGCATCCTGCGCGTGAGGTCCATGCATCGATGACCCAGGAGATCCCCGGCTAGTGCATTACACTCGTGTGAGCGTGAGTCTTAGACCCTGCAGGACATGCCATCATTCTGCCAAACTTCGAACACATACTTGGCATATTCTCAGGGGGGCCAGGGTTTCCTTGGCTCCAAGTGGCAGGAACTGACAGAAATCAAGACGCTCGTGCCTAACAGTTTGGAGATAAGATGTACTATAAGGTACTACTATTGAATGACGATGTTTCAGACGAATGGCAGATAAAACGAGGTCGTTATACCACCTGACTCGTGCATGACCATGACGACCACTGACTCCACCGCGGAGAGCCGACTAATGTCCCAGGAAGCCAGGAGTCGCGGGTGAAAAGAGAGGATTAGTTGATATCTGTTTTTTGCCTGTCGTCATCGCCGAGCTGTGCTCCCATCAGCCTATCAAATAGCAAATTAGTGCCATCCGTCTTTTTACATACCACTCCAAAGTACTATAAGAAGTACTCGTCATGCATCATGCATCATGTGTGACACTTCTCAGTCAACCCCACTGTTGGAGAAATCCCTCGGCCAAAAGGAGCGCAGTCGACTTCTAGTCTTCTACACGAGGCAAATCTGACGCTTTTGGCTGTAGAACTCGTCGTGTGGATTTCATCAAAACAGCCAACGCAACATCCTTCAGATCATATCGTCTAAAGATAAACTGAAAATGAGACCGCTGCGCGGAATTTGTAGGGACCAGGTATGAATACATCAGGTGGTGTCATGCCTGTAATTTTACCGAACCTCGGAGAGATGTCGCCTTACTGGAAGCGCGTGAATAGTAACTAGTGGGTATAGACCGAGGAAGCGGATGTCATACATTAAAAGTCGCGTGTCTCTTGTCTAGATTTCTTCTAATACAACATAAGATATATCGAGAAAGTCATTATTTCTTTCCGGGTTGGCGTGTCATCCATTTTTCTTTTTCCCCCGGTAATCAGGCATGTCATACTCTGCACCAGTGGAGTGAAACTTGTCAACGTAAAACTCCTGCAATACTCTTGGGAACCAAACTGGCCACCTCGTCATTTCGATTCCGAGAATCATACATATTTGGTCACAAATGTGCATTCTTCAAGCCGAAGCACGACAAGATGATAGAGATCATGGACCGATGCAAACATTAAAAGAACCGTTCGGATTGAACCGAAGCGTCTCACATTGCGAATAGCAAAGGTGATTGCCGAGGTGTGACTTCATTCACCTTCGAATACCCATTTGTCTGATTACTAGATGTAGTTGGACCCAAAGCTAAGGATATGTGTGTCCTCAATATGAAAATCAGCCTGCCCCATCATGAAGCGCACAACACACTGCAGCTGGATGAAGCGTCCGATGAAATACTCATTTGGCGACAACACGTCCGACATACCTTTGTGGTGCCCATTATATTGTCTAACAGTCTCGCCCGATGCCATCTCCCAGAGTCGGGCAGTGTGATCCGAGGACGCTGTCGACCAGTACAATCACAATTAATTGTCAGGGATTAAGTTCATACCTGTCACCAGATACGCAGAGTCCGCACTAAAAGCACAGTCCCATACCCATCGCTGATGTCCTTGGAGTGCTTTTTCTTGCTTCGTTTCATAGGTCTGCGATATGGACCATATCTTGACCGTAGTGTCCGCAGAGCATGTGGCAAGATACCTAACGTGTCCGCATGAGCCCGGATGCACGCAGAAAATGAACGCGTAACTAACCTAACGTCAGGACTAAGAAGGACACGGGTTATATACTTTTTATGCGCGCTGAACTTGGTCACTGCTTGGTATCTTGGGAGCTCAGATTTCTCTTCATTGATCTTCCAGACATAGCATTTGCCCTGTCACGAAACGTTGAACGTTGACCGGACCCAAGAACAGGAGCCATGCCTTATTGTTTCCAGCAACCAAACACGATCCATCGGAAGCTAGACTAACTGATCTAATAGGTACATCTCCGGCAGGAGTCTTGCACCTGTGCATCAAGACAACTAAAACAGTGGAAACCAAATTAACGCACTAGCTCATGAGAGCAGAGGTTTTCAGATAGATCCCATTGTTTGATGCATCCTGCCTGATCGCAGGATATCAATTCTCCTTGATTAGGATGAACGCAAACATCGTTAACTGGATATGAACGTGTTAGCGTCATGAATCATGAACACCACGATGAGGCTACCAGGGGCGACATTATCGTAAGTGCGGTGCACTTGAGTACTCCTGATGCAATGAAATATATGGGCCGAGAACTAATAAACTCGGAAGTGGACAAGTACCTGAGGTCCCATATCCTGATGGTGCCATCTTCGCTACCAGTAACCAGCCATTTTCCTTCGCTATGGAAGGAAACGGAGGTAACATTCATGGTGTGAGCATCGAGGCACGTTAGCTACACGTTTGAACGCTTCAATACGTAGGCCACGGAAAGGTATGACACCAACCGGGGTGGAGGATGTGCTCGCAATCTCGTAAATGTAAACTTTCTTGTGAATTGCCGCAGCCAACAGACGTTTGCTAAAGCTCGAATATAAACGAAATCGCGCGGAGAAGAAGAGCTGGTTTACTCGGGAGAGATCGCGAGACGGTTTACTTGCTAGTCGCGAAACCAAGTATGACTTGACAGTTCGAGACGACTGGAGAGATAGTGCTCACGCCTGATTCGCCCGACCTCGCGATGGTACGGGAGCAGATTCCGCTCCATGCCTCCCAGAATCTTATTTCGTGGTCATACGAGCCCGTCACCAGAACGACCGACATGCCTTCGTCACAGGACTTGTTAAATAAACGGACGAGAGCAAGCAAGCCTTGGGCTCGACCGCCGACCAATTACTTAATCAGGATTTCTTGTCTCCGCTGTTTCCCAAGGTACTGACAATTATTGTATCTGAATCGCACATCTCTGATTGGTTTTCGCCTCGCGTTTCTGTTTAGAAAGTGCACGCGCTTGTGCAGGATCCTCGCTTTTAAGATCCACCAGCAAAGGTCCGTTCATCTACACCTGAGCTCCGCTCAGATGAAATCTGACGGGGCCAGGTCGAGAATCAGGTCCGATGGCAACGTGCCAATGCGTGCTCACTCGCGCGATAACTGCTGTCCGCCAATTAATTGGCTCAGTTCGGCTATTCCAATTGCTTGTTGGCTACTAGTAATGTGTTGACCTGCTTCGCAATCGGAATATGCGAGGCTTATAAGGAGTTTACAACCTCCGGCCGATGGCTCCCAACGACCTTCAGAGCCTGCCATCCCTTACCTACTATTTTGGCTATGAACGCGTTCCCCGTAAGTCGCCACTTCATTCCCCAGAATGTTACTGATGTCGTGCTCAGAACGGCACACGAGTTTTCTTCTGGACCGCCGCAGGCGAGATCAAATACGGTAGCGTGCAGTCCACAAGCCGTCTTGCCGATGTAAGCATTCGCTTTTGATATGCACTATACCCGCCTCTAACGGTCTGCAGGGGACGCAAATTGTCGTCGTAGCCGTTGATGGGGGTGAGGGTCATCGCAGTCTGCCGTGAGTAACCTGACGCTGCGCCACCTAAATGCTGACGCCAAAAAATGCAGTGTTTCCAGTGTCTCAAAAGTAAACTAAACCGAGTTATTATCCTGGCGCGCACTTCATCTGCATTGTAGATCTCATTAGACTCGCTAGAGCCATTGCATGCATGGACTTCACACATCCCCCACACTGTATCAATCTGTTTCTCATCTGCCATATGATTATTTATTTGCTGTAGCCGCGGAGTTTCTCTAATACACATCATCATGTCATGTTTCGTCTTCAGTTCAACAGGCTTGGACTCCAGAATACGACTGTATCAAACGGGTAATTTTGTTTGTGGCGTGTCTCCAAACCGCATGGCGCCCATCAGTAACCAAGGTTTGGGGAATCGGCACATAAATCCGGACTGCACGTTTTGCCATCTTGCCCGTGAGCCGGCTGCTGATTCCTCCCTGGTTGACAAGACAAAATTGGGGCGAAGAATGAGTCAAGCGAGAATTTGACATCAATTCTAGACCGCATGCGAGATCGGGGGTAGTGCACTTCGTTTTTTAGATCAGACAATGGCTGGTGATCTGGCACACGGCAGTGAACGCACTTATCCCCTCATTATCCAACTTGAGTTGGCACCAGGTTGGAGGCTCAATTGTCACTAACATTGGGGTCGCAGCGGCTGCCAACCGTCTGCGTGACTAATTTAGAAGCACCCCATTTGTTCACATCATGTCCGTGCACTGAGTTGTGCTTGTCAATAGATGTAAGTAGATCGAAGGTCGTTGAGTAAACGGAACCAAAAAAAAAGTCGTTTCACGTCCGATGTAGACGACTGGTTTCATCTCCATGGGCCTACGTAACCGCGTTCTAAGATTCTGTAGTCGAAAGCTCCAGGGATGTTTCAACAAATAAAACTCATGCCCTCAGCGCAATCCTAGTTTAAACTGAGAAGCAAGCTAGGAGGGGGTTGCATACAAACATACCCTGACCATTATGCTGACACGCTGCCCACACTTGGCTTGCTCAAAATCTAGCTGTGGTGGTAAAATTGCATGCATCCATTTGTACCGAATATTGTCTCTGCGATGCGCTCAGCAGAGACTCGGTAGAGATGTATTATAAACATTACCTCTGTAGATAGACGCTACCAGACGGAAGCACTACGTCGAAGTATTCTGGCTTCGTAGGACTCGGGAATTCTAATCTTAACGTCCTTGTAGCCCCCAGGCTAACGCCTAATATCCATCCGCCACTCGCGGAAACGTTATCAATGTGAGGGAGAATTTCGCCGCACGAAGCTAAGTGCAGCAAGTGAGTTTGCGTATTCTTCGAAGGGTACAGGGCACGAAGACGATCCAGCACCGGAGTTAAACCGCGGACTTGAGTTTCCGGCCAGGAAGGTAAGTACATTTCCCGATAGTTTCGGACAACGTTGTCGTAGTGACCCTTTGGAGGTGTGTATCAATGAAGACAGGAGCCTTGAAAGTAAGGGATTAAGACTCACCTCGTGGAATGTGTAGTGGTCATCTGGCAAGAATAAAGCCTCTACTGGAGCACTGTCTGGGATAAGATTCCTCGCGCGATAATTACTCTGAAGTCTGCGAACACGCCTGCTCTCGGTGGCGTCCAGTTGACTCAGAGCCGCAGTCAACAGCATTCGCTGTTCGCGGTCGTCAAAGAACCTTGACCAAAGGGCAAAACCGTCCGGCAACAGGAGGTTGTTGGCGCTTGATGTTAACTGCCTGGTGGATATTTGTGGGAGAACAGACGGGGCGAAATGCTTAATAGTGATACCTCGGAAAAACTTCATACTAGAATGCTAGGTTGAAAAAGCTTAGCAAACCGCCGGTGACAGCTGTATGGTCGCAGCACTCTCTCGTCTTCCACTACAACGATAGCACAAATTGACCATCAACGCCTCAACTATATGCCTTATAGTTATGGTCACTCGCAACGATGTCGCGGTTTTGCTTAAGGTTGAAGATTCACAAGGTAGTCCTCTCTATGCTGCATTAGCTCGAACGACCACTCGGGCCATCGCCCTGTATTTCTCCCGCCCGGTAAGGTTGTTTAGGCCGTCCAAAGGTGAGTCACGTATGAAAGTGATTTTCATCGCTAACCCAGGCAAATCCAGTGAGCGGTTGGCACTCTCTCCGGGGACATGCTAACAGACATGGAACAACTCTCAGTCCTCAGTATATTGTCTCACTTGTCAAGGATCAAGGTGTGGTGCTCGTCTTCCTTCTGGTACATGTCCAGATTGAGTCTTACATCGATGCAGTTCATGGTAATACCCAAGCACTTCGTGCCGCCGATGATTGCCAATGCTGTCCTGGGTACGGTGCTTTGGACGACTTACGCCAAATGCTCTGATTATCTGAAATCACGCCTTGGAGTTCATTCCATGTTCACGGTTGCATTGTCAGGTGCTGCCGCAGGTGGTATGCAAGCCTTGGTCGGTGCGCCAGTGGAAAATGTGAGGATCGTCATCGAGGGCGGAACTGGAAAGGGATGGTCTCATGCATGGAAGGAAGTCTTCAGGGGAATATTGCCGACGCATACCGCAACTAGATCCGATCAAATAAAAGATGTTAGACAAGTCAGGCATTGGATGAAAGAGGTTGGTGGGATGGCCGGGCGTGGGTGGGCTGGATGGGGCTGGAGTTGCGGGAAGGATATTTGTGGTAGGTGGTACTAAATCAGCAGTCAAACCATCTACTATGTGTTTCCAGGTTTTTCCGCCTTCTTCGTGGTGTTCGAGATCACTCGTGAGGTAGCCAAGTCTGTCAAAGTCGCAACAAGTGACATTCTTCAAAGATCGTCGAAGAACGAGGTATCCCACAGCCCTCAGCTACCACGATTTGCCCATGCTTCCGCACTGGTTTGTGGTGGCGTAATGGCGGGATTAGCATATGAGGGCCTCTGCAGGCCATGGGATGCGGCACGCCGAGCGATTTCCCTTCAAAGGACACTGGTACCCGATCCGAACAACCGGAAATCATCATTCTCTGTCTTGATGCACAAAGTTCAGGCAGATGGAATAGCATCGTTTTTCCGCGAACATTTGCCAGGTTTACATGAACGTCTCGAGTTACAAACAAACATTTACCGGCGGATCTCTTCCGCTCTTCGGACACTCGCGCGTGTTGGTCCGTGGGGTGTCGGATTTCTGGTATGGGAGTCATTTGGTTCCGGTCTGGATTAAGAGATCGATTTGGAAATGGAACACTGATTTTCAATAATGTAAAACCATATGACCATCAAGCTAGTTCCGGTGAATTCATTCGTCTCTTGGTTGCAGGTTTGTAGGATTATAGAGGAGCTTGGAACTGCAACGCGAATGCCCCACGACTGTTGCGCAAACAACCGAGTCTGCTCCGATGGCCATACAACAACATGCTCCGTGGCGCTGTCTCCATTACGTATGAGGACAGACTACAAGTTGTGGCGGTGCAGTAAACTCCTTGTGGCGTTTGCCGACTCCGAAGGGTGCTCGGGACCATTCAATCGTGGAACCTTGCTCGCTGAAGATCGCCGTCGGGAGCATTAGGACCCATCAACAATGCATTCACACCTCAAGTTGTGCCGAGCTGAAAATGGATTTGTGTCTTACCATTGGGAGGCTATCACGAGAATCATGATGTGGCTCCAGAATCAGAATTCATAGTCATGGAAGTGGGAGACCCATGGTCCGAAAACAGGTAATTCTCTGATCAGGCTCTGATCGAGTCGCTTCGTCGAGTGAGGAAGCAACGCGGTACTTGGCACCAGCTCAGGTGGATGTTTCTTTTTTTGAGTTCATCCCAGCTGGCCAACGAAGCATGAATTTCCGGTGGTGACTGATTTATAAAAAGCATTTATTTTCCCTTCGTACCTGTTACCACTGGCCTGAAACCCAAGTTCTAAGGCCAGAGGACTAAGCGTCGGGCAAACGAAACTCATGAGCACATGACGTTTAAGTACATCGTACGGCGTTGGGACCGCAATGGAATCAAACCTGTGTTTGCTGATCCACTTTACCACGCTATAACTTTGACCCACGCTTTCTACCGAGAAGACAACTCGCTTCATCGATGGTGCTGAAACGTTTTCGACCCACCTGGGTTCGCCCCTGAGTCTGAGATACTCCAATTCAATCTCGAATGCGAGAGCACCTCCTTCCACTTGGAACATTTCGGAACGCGGCCGCACTCACCCCTGCAAGAATATACATATCCCTCATCTGCGACTCCCTATCTTACTCACTGACGACTTGGGCAAGTGTCCGCCTACTCTTGCGTGTAAGTGCGTGTTGGCCAGCCGAGCCACCGAGCCGGTTGATTCCCGGCATCGGCACGGACACCGAACGCAGGGTTACATGTTTTACTGTGAGCATCCGGTTGTTCGCCTGGAAAGACAGTGGCGATCATCATGATGTGGTTCGGGTAGAATATTATATTCATAAGACACAACGCCACTTGCTTTCGAGTCTTGAAGCTTGAGCTTGTTCCTTTTCTTAACTTTATCATACATTCGGTGGTCAACACAGTGTGTGTACTACACATGATAGCACAAAAGTCGCCGGAAACCTTTGGACCCATGTGCACATGCCATCATCTACTTGATCGACTGTACTACCACTTCGGCGAGTCTCACCGTTCAACGTTCAACAGCGATAGCGTAGATCAGCAAAGCCATGCCACGTGGTGACTGGGGAGTGGCGGGGTTGTTGTCGCTTCAAATACTACCTATGCGAAATTGCTGATTGCCTTGCGGTTCAAAGCTGTTCGATCAGTACCCAACTCGCATTGCTGGCTCAGAGGCAACCACACCAGGCAAGCACTAGCATTCGGGATGTAGCGGCTCTGCCGATCAATTTCACACATTACATAATCTGAACAGTTACTTTTTATGTAAGCGCAGACGAAAGATATCTAACGGTTGTTGAATTGGAGCTGGTATTCGATAACTGTTTATTTCACCAACATGCCGCGTTGTACGCGAAGGGGGTGTGGTCAGGAGTTTTCGCTCGTAGCAAACGCAGAAACTAGCTGTTGTTACCACCCTGGATCACCAGTGAGTCCCGAGTTTCGTTAAATCGGCCCTCGCTGCATACTGTTACATTACTGTCAGATCTTCCATGAAGGGCTCAAATCATGGTCATGCTGCTCAAGTGTCAATAAGCCCGTTCTTGACTTCGATGAGTTCATGGCCATACCTGTATGCATGCCTTTCTTAGTGCGCTCATGACTGACGGTCATCGATCACACGGGCAAGGGGTGTGAGGTCGGCGCACATACGGAGGCTGCACCTCAAGTCGCCCCTCTTGCTTCCAAGCCTACAACTACTGAGGTTCTTACAATGACGGGATCAAATGAAGGAAAGGAAGAATATTCCACCGTACAGGCCCTTCAATCACGGCCGTCTGTGCCTCTTGGTACCGTTCTTCCTCCAGAATTTATTCAAGGGCCCCCTCCAGAAGAGGAAGATGATTTGAGCGTAGCCATCCCGCCTGGCACGCAATGCAGGCGCAAAGGTTGTAGCGTGGTTTTTGTTAGTGACGCAGAAAACCGCATCGGGAATGGTGATGGTACTGTTTGCACGTATCACCCAGCGCCTGTACGTATCTAATTCTTGCGAGATATTCGGCCAAATTGTTGATTCACTCCGCAGCCGATTTTCCGGGAGGGAAGCAAGGTATGTAGCCAGGTGGATTACGTCGGCTCGAGGCTTAATGATTCTCATTGAAATACTCAGGGTTACCTGTGCTGTAAGCGGCGAGTACTAGAATTTGAAGAATTCCTCAAGATCGAAGGATGCAAGATAGGGCGTCATGTCTTTGTTCCGAAGCAGACTCCGTCCGAAACACTAGTGCGCGATACCACCTTTATTATGTCACCATCACGACCAGTGACTGGCTGGTTTCTAACCCTGTTTGTCATTGTTAGCTTGAACAATTCATGGAATGCCGCGTAGATCATTATCAGACACCGAACGAAGTGCACGTGTCTGTGTTTGCTAAGCAGGCAGACAAGGACAAGAGTGTTGTAATGATTGAAGATAATCAGGTTTGGGCTACGTCATCGAATGACTCCATCGCTTTATTCACAAGATTGCGCAGGTCCATTTTGATTTATATCTCCCATCTCAAAAACGATTCAAACGGACAATTCAGCTCTTTGGTCTAATTGAGCCGGAAGGGTCGTCATACAAGTTCTTTGGGACCAAGGTCGAAGTCATCTTGAAGAAATTGGATACCCGGAGTTGGACCGTTCTTGAGAAGACGACACGAGATCTCGGAAATATTAACCTAACATTTGGTGTTGGTGGTAGGACTGGTACGATTGGTGGCAAGGAAATCATTCTTGACGAGCAGAATAGAAATCGAGCGACCTGAGAAAGTGAAGTATTACATATTCATCTCCAACAATGAGTATGATACGACTGTAAATATCTATACGTGTATGTCGATTGTAAGTCGCCGAACAATCACAGCTCGCCCGGCACTTCTATTTTCTGGAATGATTGAATAATGTCGCCTTCTCGCAGATCATCAAACTCTTGCAGGTCAACACCACATTCCGAACCTTTCTTGACTTCAGTGACTTCCTTCTTCAGCTGCCTGAGCGTGCCTACAGAACCTAGAATGGGTCTAACTCAATACTCTTGTCAGTATGCCAGGATGATAATGCTTACCTTCATGTACAATATCCTCTCCTCTTAGCACCCTCACTGAGCCCGATCGTTGCAAAATTCCGTGACTAACCCTACAGCCAGCGATCTTTTTGTAACCTCCTTTGTTTTGTATCTCAAATAACTGGAGTACTTTCGCTTCGCCGACGATTTTTATGTCATAGGTGCATGGCAGAAGGAGTATGACGCGATCCCGGACGTCCTCAATGACGCGGTATATAATGTTGGAGGTATAAATTGGGACATGGTTCTGGGAAGCGGAGGCTCGCACAGCCCGTGGCACGTTGACAGAAAATGCGATTATCATAGCTGACGATGCGAATAGCAATTATAATTTAGCGACCATAAACAAAGAATCACGCATAAGACGTACCGTCTGCTGCCTTGGCCATCATAACATCCGAATCAGAAACATCCCCAACACCAGCAGAGACGACCTTAACACCCGCTAAGTGATTCCCGATATCCTTAACTGCACCCACCAGAGCCTCAACGCTGCCACTGACATCTCCTTTGGCAACTATCCGAAGATAATCTTTGGTGTCTTCTCGGTCTTCGACAGTGGAAGTACCGTTTCCCCTTCTAGTCTTGTATGCGATCTCTCTCTCTCTCTCCTCCCTTTCTTTGTCTGCT
>JBBPKB010000306.1:0-14877 GCA_038089035.1 Boletellus dicymbophilus
AGGGCAAGGCTTGGGGTGACTTCAAAGGGTGGATCTTATCCATTCAAAGATTCTCTTCGATGAAATCTTCCACCACCTTCTTTTCTTTGGGGACAAGCAGATATATTTTGGACACTTTTGGAACAAAGGTGTCATCTAGGTGAATTGTGTGATCATATGGTCTGGATGGAGGAATATGATTAGTAGCTTCTTTTTCAAAGATAGAAGCAAAATCTTTATATTCAGTCGGAAGCACAGGCTTCGGTTTCTCTCACTCTGCTTGTTGGGTGAGTTCTGTGGACAAGGTTATCTTCCTGAGTCATTTAGTCACAGGAGAGTTAGGGAAAAATCTAGATGCTGCTCGGGTAATGCATCCAACCATATAGGATTTGTGTGCCTCTTTCAGGAAATAGTTGGGATCTTCTCTGTTGAGGTAGGCAGAGAGAACACATTGTTCTTCAGTCTGATAGTTCTGGTGACTGATATGAGGTTGTTCCTGTGTTCTGGAATTCTTCAAGGAATATTTCGCCCTGTTACCTGTGTGGGAGAAATATAAGTCCATTGATCAGTCGAGTTTCTTGTCAATCTTGACTATCTTCTTCTTCCAATTGATCTTCGGGTTCATAGCCTTCAGCCAGGGATGTCTGAGGATCACATTCTTGCATTGACAATGGATGACATGGAGGAGAAGTTTCTGAGTGATCATGCCTATATGGGCAAAGACAGTAGTTGTGAACTTGACCATTCCATTTTTGTTATCTGAGTAATTGGCATTTCGTACTTTGAATGGCTTCTCGAGGCAGTCCAAAGGGAGTTTGTGCTTCTTTGTGAAGTCCCAATCGATACAAGAAATTTCAGCACTGCTATCGATGAGGGTGGTGATGTTGACAACTTTCAGAGTGCTCAAGGGGTTGATGATTTGAACAGCAAGATGGACAGATGCATATTTCGAATCATCTAGGAGTACAGGAGTGAGTGTTTTACAAGAAAAAGGGGAGACTTGTGTCAAAGGAGAATCCCCTAACAAAAACCCTTCTGGTTCTTGTAGATGTTGGCCATGAAGGCTGTGTCTTCTTCGTCATCTTCTACCTCTTCTAACCTTGGTAGATCTTCTTCAGCTTCTTCCACCCTTGTCACCTTTCTCACCTTTCACTCTTCTGTCTTCTTTGGCAGAGGAGGTCGATGACCAGTCCCATTCTTCTTAGGGCAGTTACACGCTAAGTGACCATATTCTCCACAGTCGAAACAGTTGCCTTTTCGGCAGTATTCGTCACATTGGGAGTTGGAGAGTTGGATGGCATTGACATCCATAGCATCAGGGTCATGGGGTGGGACAGAGTGATGAGGTTGTGGTTGGTAGGTGGGGGTAGAAGGTCTGAACATCGAAGGTCAGTTATTGAACGAAGATGCAATGTCTTGTTGATTTCTGAAATGAATCGCCTTGGCAATCCATGTCGTAATATCTGTAGAAACTGTTTCCATTGCATAGATGCGGGTTCTGAGGACTGGATGAAGTCCTTTGGCGAAAAAGTTGATTAGGATCATTTGGTCAGTGATCCCTGAGTCATTGCAGCAGATGGAAAACTCCGCAATATAGTCTTCAAGCAACCATATGGTGTGCTTATCTTTCATCATGACAAGGTTCTGCAGCTTTCCCAGGGCTGTGATCTTTGTTTCCTTTGTTTGGAAGGTCTTTTCAAAGAGGTCTAGGAAGTCAGAGTATTTCTCAAATGATGGCAGTGAAGCAGCCAGCTTTTCTTTTTGGAAGGAGGTAGCCCAACCAAGAGCGGTGCCCTTCTTCATATAGGAGAGGGTGTAGCCGATTCTCTTGTTATCTGTATCATATAAGGTTTCATTGATAAGGAGATATGTTTTAACCACAAGCAGCCAAGCTTCGGCTTTGTCATAGCTCCCATCAAAGTCTTTGGGGGCACCAATCTTCAGTTCCATTGCTTTTGAGGTGGACATGGCAGGGGTTACAGCAGGTAGATGAGGGGTTTGTAAGGTAGGTGGATGAATGAGGACAGGATGAGGAGGTGGAGGTGTTGTGGAAGTAGAAAGGACTTCTGTAACAGGGGATGGTTCAGGTGACAGGGTTTGAGAGGGGAATAGAAGAGCAAACAGATGGGGAGAAGGGGATCTAGGTGGTTTTTCCGATGGATCGGGGGTCAGGGATCTGGTGGAGTCTGAGGGGACTACTTTGTCTGATTTGGAGTCGTGGGTGGACTCGTTTCAGGGTGCCCAGATACCAACATGTGGTAGCACTGGTCTGGATGGAATCTTGAATCAGAGGGGACCACAATGGCAAGGGATGTGGGTCTTTGGTATTGGGGATCGGGGTGGGGACTGCAACAACAATAGAGTGGATCAAAGAGTAAGCTAGATCTTTTGTTATGCTTGGTCCAGGTAGGAACAAACATAGACTTGATAAAGCAAACAAGTCAGCTCAATGGTACAACAGCCAAAGAGACTACCTTCACAGAAGGATTTGTATCAGGGTGAAGCTGAGGCAAAGGTTTGATGATGCAAGCTCTGATGTGTTCAAGAGGAAAGAGTTGATTAGACTCAAGTCTCAAATAGATCTAGGTTAAGATACAGGCTTGACTATCGATGGTTTAAGTACTAATTGTAAACGTGCACAGACCAAGAGAGAATAAGGAAATGAGGATATCGTATGAGCAGAAGAGAATAGCTGATTGGCTGAAGAGGAATTGTACGATATACAAAATACAAGAAAGGAAAATAAAGTCCATGTTGGAATGGACAATCGCCTAATCATAATGAGTAAGCATATGAAGGGGAAAAGGAAAGATCCATGTTGGAACAGATCTTGACTAAACATATATGACATGTTAAAGTGTCCAAGAATTACACGGTGAACTGAAAGAAAAGTAGTAAACGAAATGGAAAGGAAAAAGTCATAACAGGCACCACCCTTGGTTGGGCTATGTCCTTCTGAAAAGAAAAGCTGGCCACTTCACTGTCATTGTTCAGGAAGTATACTGACTTCCTTGACTTATTTGAAAGAACCTTCCAGACAAAGGAGACCAAGATCGCAGCCCTGAGAAAGCTGCAGAATCTGACCATGATGAAAAGCAAGCAAACAATATGGTTACTAGAAGATTATATTATGCAGTTTTCGATCTGCCACAACGATTCTGGAATCACTGATCAGATGATACTGATCAACTTCTTTGCAGAAGGGCTTCATCCAGTCCTTCGAACCCAAATTTACATGATGGAAACCATTCCCATAGACATTACAACATGGATTGTGAAAGCGATTCACTTCAGAAACCAATAGGACATCACATCCTCTTTCAACAATCAACCTTCAATGTTCAGTCCTTCTACTCTGTCATACCAATCCACTAGACCTCACTACTCTGCCCCTCCCCATTACCCCGATGCCATCCAGCTCTCCTCTTCCCAGTGTGATGAATACCACCACAAAGGTAATTGCTTCAATTGCAGAGAACACGGTCATTTGGCACATAACTGTCCCAAAAAGAACAAGACTGGCTATTGGCCCCCTCTACTAAAGAAGACAGAAGAAAAGAAGGTATAAAAGGTGGCGAGGATAGTGAAAGAAGAAGAACTCCTGAGATTAGAAGAAGTAGGGGACAATGATGAAGAAGAAGACTTGACCTTTGTGGCCAACATCTACAAGAACCAAAAGGGTTTTTGAATGGGAACACTTCTTTGATGCAAGTGTTCCCTTTCTCCTGTAAAACCATTGCTTCTGTACTCTTAGATGATTTGAAATATACATCTGTTCATCTTGCAGCTCAAATCATCGACCCCTCAAGTACTCTGAAAGTCGTCGATGTCACCCCCCTCATTGATAACAGTGCCAAAATTTCCTACATCAATTGGGACTTTGTCTGGAAACACAAACTCCCACTAGACTGACTCCAATGACCCTTTAAAGTATGAAATGCTGGCCACTCAGATAACAAGAATGGCATGATCAAGTTTACCACCACCGTCTTCGCACAAATTGGCACAATAACTAAGAAGCTTCTCCTCCACATCATCCACTGTAGATGCAAGAATGTCATCCTAGGACACCCATGGTTGAAAGTCACAAATCTGATTATAGATTGGAAGAAGAAGACCATCAAGATAGATAAGAAGCTCGACAGGTCCATGGATCTTTATTTCTTCCATGCAGGTAACAGAGCAAAATATCTCTCGAAGACCTCCAGAACACCAGAATGACCCCTATTAGATCACCAGAATTACTCCACAGAAGAACAATGAGTCCTCTCTGCATATCTCAATGGAGAAGACCCTGACTACTTCCTGAAGGAAGCATATAAATCCTATATAGTTGGATGAATCACCAGAGCAGCATCCAGATTTTTCCCTAATTCTCCTGTGACCAAACGACTCAGGAAAATTACTCTTTCTACAGAACTCACACAACAAGCAGAACAAGAAAAACTGAAGTCCACACTTCCTTCCAAATATTCTGATTATGCTTCTATCTTTGAAAAAGAAGCCACTGACCATGTTCCTCCCTCTAGACCCTATGACCACATGATCAACCTTGACAACACCTTCATCCCAAAGGTTCCAAGATTTATCTGCTTGCCCCTGACAAAAAGAAGACAGCAGAAGACTTTATTGAAGAAAATCTTTGAACAGGTAAGATCTGCCCTTTGAAGTCCCTCCAAGCCTCCTCCTTCTTCTTTGTCAAAAAGAAGGATGGTGGCCTTTGCCCTTGCCAGGATTACTGGTACCTGAACAAACATACTGTTCATGATGCTTACCCTCTCCCCCTTGTCTCAGACCTTGTTGACAAGTTGAAAGGAGCTAGGGTGTTTATGAAATTTGATGTATGTTGGGGGTACAACAACATATATATAAAGGAAGGAGACCAATGAAAGGCAGCATTCATAATGCACAAAGGGTTGTTCAAACCAACGGTGATGTTCTTTAGGCTGATGAACTCATCCCCTACCTTTCAGAGGTTCATGAATGATTCATTCAGGGATATGATCACAGAGGGATGGCTGGTTATCTATATGGATGACCTTTTGATTTTCTCTCCTGACAATGAGACTCATACTGCATGCACTAAGCTTGTCTTACAGCACATGAAAGACTTGGATTTGTGTTTAAAGCTTGAAAAATGCAAATTGGCAACCACTGAGGTAGAGTATCTGGGTATGATAATTAAACCAGATCAGATTGTGATGGATTCCATCAAGTTGAAAGGGATCTCAAAATGGCCTGTGCCAAAACAAGTCAAGGATGTCTGCTCCTTCCTTGGCTTTGCTAATTCTTATAGGCAATTTATCCCCAAGTACTCTGACATCACACAACTCCTCCTCAACCTGACAAAGAAGAATGCCCCCTGGGACTGATCCCAGAAGTGTAACGAAGTGTTTCTTTCCCTTAAAATGATCTTTCTTTCTCAACCCGTTCTCATGATGCCTGACATCTCCAGACCTTTCATAGTTGCTACTGATGCTTCTAAATATGCTTCTGGCAGTGTACTTCTCTAGGTAGATTCAAACAGAGACTGGCACCCTTGTGGCTATCTCTCACAGATTTTTACAGCAGCTGAATGAAATTATGACATCTATAACAAGGAACTCTTGGCAGTGATCCATGCTTTGAAAGCATGATGCCATTATCTCCATGGATCCCCCCATATGGTATAGGTCTTCACTGATCACAAAAACCTGACATATTTCTATCAGCCCCAGAACCTTAACCATTGCCAAGTATGATGGTTACTGGATTTAGCAGACTTCAACTTAAAGTTCTCCCATGTCCTTGGGAAAGATTTCACTAGCCCTGATGTACTCTCTCACTGCCCTGACCTAATCCCCTCATCTGATGAAGACAATGCTGATGTCACTCTCCTCCCTGTGGACCTCTTTGTCAACATTATCAACACATCACTATTTGACACCCTTGCCCACTCCTCCTCCACTGACCCCATTGTACAAACTATTGTTCAAGGAATCAAACAACTCCCAGCTTGCTTTTGGTCCAGACTCTCAGACTGGCACTTTGATGCAGGAGTCCTTACCTTCCAGGACAGGATTTATGTCCCTGATGATGTGGATCTCTGTTGAACATGTGTCCAGAAGCACCATGACCACCCCATGGCTGGACACCCCAGTTATTTAAAAACATGTCAGCTCATCTCGACAGAGTTCTGGTGGCCTAGACTTGCTTCCTTCATAAAACGATACATTGAGGGATGTGCTATTTGTCAGCAGAATAAGGCAAACATGCATCCTACTTCCCCTTTGTTCCTCCCTATCCCTTCCTCTGTCTTGTGCCCCTTCCAACAGATCTCTTGTGATCTTATCACCAACCTCCCTCTTTCCAGCAGTTTTGATACTCTTTTGGTCATGGTCAACCACAGCCTTATGAAGGGGGTAATTCTTTGCCTCACTATGAAAACAGTTACCTTAGAAGGTGTTGCCTTTCTTTTCTTTAAAAAGGTCTATACCTGATTTGGTCTTTATGACAAGATTATCTCCAACCAAGGTCCACAGTTCACCTTGGCCTTTGCTAAAGAACTTGCCAAGCTTTTATGCTACAATCTTTCCTTGTTCACTATATACCACCCCCAGACTGACAGAGAAACAGAGTGTGTTAACCAGGAGGTTGAGACCTACCTGCGGATCTTCTGTAGATCAAATCCAACCTCTTGAGCCAATATGATCTCCTATGCTGAATTCATGCACAACCACTGCCCTCACTCTGTCACAAATCAATCACCATTCTATCTCATGTATAGCTATGAACCCTGACCTCTCCCCACGATCATTCCCAATACCAACCTTCCTGCAGTTGAAGAATGCCTCAGAACACTCTGCAGCTAGAGAAGAAGCCTTGGCAGCATACAAATTAGCATGACAGATGATGAAAGCCCAGTCAAAGAAACCCTTTATGCCATTTATCAAAGGAGATGAGGTGTGGTTAGAAGCAAGGAACCTGAAACATTCCCTTCTGAACCCTAAGTTTATGCCAAAACAAGAAGGACCCTTTACCATCTCTGACGTCCTTTCTCCCATCACATATAGACTCTGTCTTCCTACAACATGGAAGATCCACAATATGTTTCATGCTTCTGTCTTATCCCCCTATCAAGAAAATGATGCACACAGGCTGAACTTCCTGGCTCCACCTCTGGATCTTATAGATGGTGAAGAACAATATGAGGTGGAATAAGTTTTATGACACCATGGAACTCCAAGATGCTACAAATTCTTGATCAAATGGAAGGGATATCCTACATCAGACAATTCCTGGGAACTTGAACGTAATCTGGAGAATGCCAAGGACACCCTCCAAGACTATAAGAAGACCTGACCTAAGGTCTTTCCTCCCTCATCCACCTCTTGTACTGTCCACAAATCTCACATCCACACTACATACCTAATCTACAATGGCCATTCTCCCTGCTCAACCTCCCATCTACAAATACATTGAGCCCTCTTATGTCTCCAAGCTTCACCCTCCTGTTGATGATGTTCTCCTGTTAGATTCAATGACTGCTGTTTTCTTAGACCCACATACTGCCCTTATTTTAGATTCTTTAGTTGCTCCCACTTCCCCCCTTCATTATCTCATCCTTTTACTCCGAAACAATGACCTTGTAATGGCAGCCATTCCTTTGGAAGAAGATCCCCCTACCCTTGCACATGCCATGCTCACTTGGGCCCTCAGCAGACAAAGGGGCATGATTGTTTGAACCATGGAACAACTGGATGGATTAGCTGTTGCAGAAGAAGCCACACAACAGCTTGCACTCTTGAACCCTCCTAACAACAACAATCCCCTGCCTATTCCACTTCCATGTTCCCTCACACCACTGGACTCCCCTCCAGGTTTACCTCCCCCAACCACACCCTCCACTTTGTCCTCCTCCATCAGATCCACTGAAGAAAGAGCCTTGACCAATGTTGAGAATCCCTATAGGGGCACTTACTCTTTATCCCCCTCTCATCTACTGTATTCACAAACTTGTTATAACTGCCATCAATTAGGGCATGTCTGGGTTCACTACCTCCTCTACCATTGCCCCTTTTGCCACCAGCTTGCCCTGGGATATCCACAATACCAATCTCCTTACCATTGACACTACTACACTCTGTCCAACTCTCCTCCATCATCCTATTCCTCCCAATGCTGCTCACAAACTGCATCCTCCACTTCTCCTACCCCTTTGACAGGCTGAAACACCATTCTGAACATTGACCAACCCTGGCCCTGTACTTTCAGTCCAGATGCCAACTCCCCTCCCTTGGAACAAGGATCCCCTTGTTCAGATATCACAGACATGTCCTTCACCACATCCTTGTCAACCAAATCATCTGTCACCATGACTACTGGATTGGCTACATTGTCTGGATTTAGCATGACAATCCACCTCCCCAGGACTTGCATTGATGAGGATGACGAAGAACGTTTTAGAAATGAAGAGCCAGAGTTCAATGAAACTGTGTGGGATAATGTCACTGGCAAGCATTCTTTCACTTCTTTTAATTGACATTGTAAATTCAGGTGACTTTACCCATATGAAGGGGGTAATGTTACAATTTTCCTTACTCTTACTCTTTTTCCTTTACCTTTCTCTAGTTTTACCACATATTTCCTGGATGCATTTACCACATCATGTGTATTAGTCATGATCTGTTCCAATACAGATCTTCCCTCTCTTCTTCTCTATGCTTACTCATTCTGATTAGGTGACTGTCCATTCCAACACGGACTTCTTTCTCCTTTTCTGTATTTCACATATCATATGATTCCCCTTCAGCCATTAGGCTATTCTTCTCCACTTGTATGATATTCTCCTTTCCTTATTCATACTTGGTCTATACACCTTTCAAACCATATTTAAACCCTCAATAGTCAAGCTTGTACTTTAAGCTAGATCTACTCAAGACTAGAATCTACTCTTTTCTCTTGAAACACGTCAGAGCTCACATTGTCAAACCTTCACCTCTGCTTCACCCTGATATAGATCCTTTTGTGAAGGTAGTCTCTTTGGCTGTTGTACCATTGAGCTGATCTTTGCTTTTTCTTTTGAGCCTACATTTGTTCCTATCTGGACCAAGCATAACAAAGCCTGCCGGATACTAGGTATGGAAATCATCCAAGATCAGGACTGTGGGACAATTGCAATCTCACAATGTCACTATATTGAGACTATACTGGAGCAGATGGGAATGGCAAGCAGAAAATCAGTCACAATGCCCATGCAGCCAAATGTAAATTTAGCCAAGGTTGCAATTGCCAAAGTTGACATCAAAGCTTATCAGAGCACACTCAGTGGTTTAATGTATGCCATGCTTGCTAGTCAGCTGGACCTCACCTTCACTGTCAGAACCCTAAGCAAATTCTCTGCATGCTCAAGTCAAGACCACTGGATCACCCTCAAACAAGCCTATCACTACCTACATGGGACAACAAATTTCCAACTCATCTACAACAAAAATAAATTGAGTGAGCTCTTGGGCTATATAGATGCAGACTGGGCAAGAGACACAAATGACCACAAGTCAATTTCAGGATATACCTTCACTCTTGCAGGGGGTGCAATTGTATGGTTATCATGAAAGCAAAACTCCATCATATTATCAAGTATGGAAGCTGAATATATGGTGATGATGTCAGCAGCAAAAGAAGCTGTTTGGCTGAGAGCACTATCTCTAGAACTCAGACCCCAACTCAGTCGAAACCTGGTCAAGCTGTTTGTCAACAATCAATCTGTGATGGTGCTTGCAAAAAATGCTGTTTTCCATGACTGAATGAAGCATATCATGATTCAACACCACTTCATATGGGAGAAAATTGATGAAGGAGAAATTGTGCTGGAGTATTTACCAATAGATGAGCAGGTGGCTGACATGCTGACAAAGCCTCTCACATTGGAGAAACACAGCCAATTCACACAAGCATTGGGCTTGATACTGTAATGATTATCTTGCTGAGGGGGTGTGTTGTTTTTTACTCTGTTTTTGGACTTACAGTACATTTCACATTTACCATGTTGAGGCACATTACATAATCATGCCATTATTTTGGTTCAGACTTTGCCTGCCACACCTCAGTCTTCATCAATACAAAGTTACTGAGGTGGGCAATTCCTACATTGAATTACATAGCTATTCTTGCTAACTTACCTAGTTTTTCACTTCATGTATAGGTTAGCTTAATTGTAGTCTTCATCAACTTACTGAGTTTTTCACTTCATGTATAGTCCCTGTGCAAGACCTCCATTCAAGACACCTATCCAGGTATCCTTCTATATGTTGTTGGTAACCAATAGTGTGAATCAACTGACACTGGGCATAAAGGATTTCATCGCTCTCATCGAGAATATCCCGACTATGAGAATGATGCAATTTTTGAAGGTCCAGAAACTTGGATGCAGTGTGCTCAGTTGATGTGCCTGTGTCTTCAACTTGGGATGACAATAATGACTCGCGAAGCACAGGTCCTTGCAGTACATGAGTGAGATAGCTATTTGAGAACTGTCACACAGTGGTCGTTATGTGAAGCACAATGATTGATAAGTTTAACGTCGTGCTTCGATCGTGAGCCTGCCGACACCGTGCGTCATATCGACAATCCACCAGGCGATAAGCGAGCCCGGGATCCCGAGGACGGAGACGATAGCATACTTGTGGTAGGTCTCGTACAGCGATGTCTGGCCGGTGGATTAACCGCGCGTCTGGAGGTACAGGTGCAGATACAGGGTATAGAGTGGATATGAAATCCCGATCAGACTGGTCAAAGAAAGGTTAGTACCTTACGAGGTTTCCCAGTTGAACAAGAATATACACTCAAATTAAAATAATTAGTGTTGTGTTGAACGCCAGTCGGCGCGTAGAGAAGAGTGGCTTGACGTGAGACCTATGCGGGCAGTGGCAGTGGATTACACAAATGAATTGATTCCCTCGAATATGCACCCACAACTAAACATCAACAAATGAACGGCGTAGAGAATCGCCGAGGCTGATGGCCACGTTAGATGGTTCCGAAATTTTACGGAAATCTTCGATTGTGAGTGAAATCGACCTGCCGTTGCAACGCGCGATATGCTCCAGAACCTGCAAGAGTGGATAATTAGTCGATAGAGCCGTTTATCACCACGATAATGTGTATATACCGTAAGGGCTTCTTCATCGCGTCCATGGGCCACGAGGTACTTTGGCGACTCCTGGAGATCAAACACAATGTAACGCAATACGAATGTCAATAATGTGATCGCCCCACTTACAAGTCGCCATTTTTAGTCTCAAACAATCGACGAAAGTCGACAAATACGGACAGTGATTCGTGAATTGATGAACGAGTCCGCGACAAATTTGCACCTACAGTGTATATCTCTAGCCTACATTTTCGGACCTGGGGAACTCTCCACTGAGTATCGAGGGACTGCATGGGAAGCTGGCAATAAATACCCAACTGATCAGGGAAGCAACTAGCTGTCCGAATGCCCACCATACGAGATACTGGCTACGATGGATCAAAGTGCACACTTAGTGTGAAGCAGATATAAGTTCCAAATAAAGAGCACCTGAAATCAACAGTTGCGGTTGGAAAAAAACACGTCTTCTCAACAGGTCACACATACCGTCTGCGGGTAGACTTTAGCGGAGGAAATGAGCAACTGTTCAGTTCAACGAACGAAAAACTACTCACGTTCTGTCGACACCGAAACCCATGCATGCGATTAAGGATGGAAACGCAACAAACCTCAAACCGCCTCCGGTGGCGCAGTCCCAAATACGCCTCCAAAGAATAGCGTACCCTGCCCATCCAACGCAAGCCTATATAAGGAGAGAGAAGACGAAAGAGAACGCATAGGCGGCGTTTGTGACTCAGCGTTGAATGAGACCTTCCTCCCTTTGATATCAGCCAATACGCCCCAGGTGGTCGCTCCCACGATCATCCCAGCAAACTCGGCCAAGAGCTACATATCTCTTTTTTTTGGTTTTTCAATAGCGTCATAAGAATGTGTTTCAGAGGGGCGTGTTGGTAAATTACTAAGAAGATTCTCACTATCTGCCAGCCATCCAAAGCCACTAAGGACGGAAAGCTGCCACTGACAACGCCCGAATCCAATCCTGGAACAAGAAGTTCAATGACTGATGGCTAAATATGTACTCTTCTTGCGTGCACTTGTTGACTGGGCGGAGGGAGTGAAACATAAACGGTAAGAGATAACACGAGCAGGGGATGGACCCACTGAGTGTGCACTTGAGTTCGTAGTCCTGTAAGACCCCGTTGACGGGCGACTCACCTGAAGTTGAACCTCCGTCCCCGGCCGCCACTATCTGATATGATCCTCGCCGGTGCTCATCTTGTCGCGATGTAAATGGGCCTGCCTCTGATCAGAAATAATGGCGGGAAAGGGAGATAGGACGCGTTCCTCACGCGGGACCAGAAACACCCGACCTTTCGTAGCTCCAGCGATCACGATTTTAAGGAAAAAAACCTTAGATTGTGGAGCCAGTAGTACCCGTCAGTACATACATAGACACGGGCTAGGCTGGCTCCGAGGGGCTTATCCACCTCAGGCAGCACTTTTTGGAGGCACAGTGGTCTTTCAGACTCATTTTCTTTGTAGGAAGAAATGGTCTATTAGTGTTGATCAGAAATAAATAAATATTATAAATAAAGGGGACAACCCTCACATGCCGATCGGAGCCAGAACATCGGCCCTAAGCCGATGTAATACATACTGCGCACACCCCAAGCCCCTTAGAACACTAAGAGGAGCTTTGGTATTCAGTAGCAGTAGTATAAAGTTTGCCAAAACACTACGATGAGCAGAACAGAAGTTCCCTGCTCTCGCCCCATTTTCTCTCGCGCTTACTCCAAGTTACACTCCACCAAATCTTATCGCCCTGGCTGCATAACTTAGACTACGCATCTCCCATGCCTCGCTGCTTCTTTTTTTAATTCACATTCCATTGGCCTCGCATGGGCCTTGTCGGGGCTACTCTGCGTTCTTCTCGATTTTATTTATATATGTAATCGATTTCTTTAGGTAGAGGGTCTTTCGGACCTATTTATTTTGGATGCAAAATGTCCGAAAGACCGTGAGAACGAAAAAAAGGTGGTATCACCCACCAGGGTAAAAACGATCTACGTCCGACGACAAGTTCGAGCATTTCACTTGGAATTTACCTGTATGATCGCATTCGAGCCTTGATTTGATTTCCACTTCGCCACTCCCTCCAAGTTTTGCCATGTCTTCGCTGTCAGACAAACTCGCTGCCGCCTGATCCGCTGTCACCTGCTAGAACTCCAATCGGACCGCGAGTCACTGAGGGAGATCGATTTCACGTCCACCTCTCCGCCTCCCCCAAACGCCGTCCTCTCTACCCTCTCTGCGACCACCAACATCCTTGGATCGGGCGGGTCGCGTCTCCTCGTCCCATCCAAGCCCCACTTTGACCTCAAGTCCTGTCTCTGTCGGTTTTTTGGCACGGACACGGCTCTCCTGTTCAACTCCGGGTTCGAAGCCGACGTCAATTTTTTTGCGTCGGTGCCACAACCGGTGGACGTCATGCTGTACGATGCGCGCATCCATGCCTTCGTGCACGACGACATGCGCCTCTCCAGGCTCGCTCCGGGCGAGTCGTCGCTCCTCCCCTTCTCACACAACTCCATCCCCGATCTACGTCGCGTTCTCTCCAAACTGCTTGACGATCGCGAACGGTTGAAAAAGGGAAAAACCAACGCGGTGGAGAGCCTGGACGGCACGATCGCGCCTCTCACGCTGGTCGTGGAATGCGTAGAGGAGATGCCGCCCGCGGGTAACGGATACATCGTCGTCGACGAGGCGCACAACGCAGGTATTTATGGCCCAAACGGCCGCGGACTGGTCGTCGAACTGGGGTTAGAAAAAAGGGTGTACGCTAGGCTGCACAAGTTCGGCAAGGCGTTGGCTGCGTCCGGAGGTGTCATTTTCGATCTAGTGTGCGCTTTTGCTGATGAGTCGGGCGTATGCATAACAGCTGCTTTCGCGACAACGAGACTCATTAAAGATTATCTCCTAAATTACGCCAGGAGCTTGATATATACCGCGACGGTTCCGTTCGCAAACATCGTCGCCGTCAATTGCTCGTTTGACTTCCTCGAGGGCGGCTCCTCAGAAAAGGTAAAAGTTTTCGCGTTCATGCACAAGCTTTTTTTTTTATGTACCTCGCTGATGAAATGTCGTCGTTCATTTCATCCAGCTCTCCGCACACTTGCTCCTATTTTCACATACTTCGTCGAATCTTCTGCAATCGCAACCCAAGAATTATCCACCGTCGGGCGTGTGGCAGCCTGGTTAGGGGAATAGATATCTCCGTCCCGCCTGCGATGGGCGACCCAATTTCCTATTTCCTCTATGTCGCCCACTGAGTCGCAATTCGTTCCCATCACCGAGAGTGCATCGTTCGGTCCTGCACCGATAGACATGACGGACGACAAGGCAAAGGAACGTCGCAGGGACGATGTGCCGGCAGATAAGGACGTTTCGGCGTCACCGAATCTACGGTCGTCTGGGTTTGTCACGATTTCGTCGCTGAACGCGGTGGTGGTTACGGGTACCTCTAGTTTAGAAGCGTCGTCGTTCAAGCCTTCTCCACGCCGATCCTTTCTCAATGATTTCCGTCAGGTATCCTCGTCTACATTGAACCGGCCTTCTATACCGCGGTCAGTAAGCGCAGAGGTGAAGCGGGCAGAATCCCCGGACCCCGCCAGCGCAAGCTCAACCCCTGCAACCACCACCGCTCGCACAGCCGACCCGTCTCTTTCCAAGGCGATTATCTCTTTCCCCACCGAAACATGCGGATCCCGAGGTAAAGTACGACGTACGGTCCGCGCGCGGAGGTAGAAGTGGCAAGGTGACTCAGGTCG
>JBBPKB010000307.1:0-14855 GCA_038089035.1 Boletellus dicymbophilus
CCACTTGTATTCTTGTTGGCATTCAGTCGCAAGGCTTGAGCTACAGAGTATTAAGGACGAAGCTATCACCTATCTCTGTCTTATTTTCATCCAACACTTTCTCATTACCTCGCCAGCTATAGTGGTCACTGTAAGATTGTCCAGCCAGTGTGGTATCTAAAGGGCTTGTGCCTGAAAGGTCATAACAGGTCTTGAGGGGGGGCGGAGTAACGAGGTTGTGCTTGGTAAGTGGGGGTAGAAGATCTGAACATTGAAGGTCGGTTGTTGAAGGAGGACGTGATGTCCTGTTGATTTCTGAAATGAATTGCTTTCGCAATCCATGTTGTTATGTCTGTGGAGACTGTTTCCATCGTGTAGATGCGAGTTCAAAGGACCGGGTGAAGCCCTTTAGCGAAGAAATTGATCAGTATCATCTGATCAGTGATTCCTGAGTCATTGCAGCAGATAGAGAATTCTGCAATATAGTCCTCTAGCGACCATATGGTGCACTTATCTTTCATCATCATGAGGTTCTGCAGCTTTCCCAGGGCTGCAATCTTCGTTTCCTTCATTTGGAAGGTCTTTTCAAAGAGGTCTAGGAAGTCAGAATACTTCCCAAACAATGGCGGTGAAGCAGCCAGCTTTTCTTTTTGGAAGGAGGTTGCCCAACCAAGGGCGGCGCCTTTCTTCATGTAAGACAAGGCATAGCCGATTCTCTTGTTATCTGTATTGTATAATGTTTTGTTGATGAGAAGGTAAGTCTTGACCGAAAACAGCCATGCTTCGGCCTTATCGTAGCTTCCATCAAAGTCATCAGGGGTGCCGATCTTCAGTTCCGTTGCTTTTGAGGTGGACATGGCAGGAGGGGTTACAGCAGGTAGACAAGGGGTTCATAGAGTTGGTGGGTGAGTGGCGATAGAACGAGGGGGAGGTACTGTGGAGGTAGGAAGAACTGCTGTAACAGGGGATGGTTCAGGTGATAGGGATTTGGAGGGGAATAGAAGAGCAAACGGATGGGAAGACAGGGATCTCGGCGGTTCTTCCGATGGATCGGGGGTTGGGGATCTGGTGGAGTCTGAGGAGACTAGTTCTTCTGATTCTGAGTTGTGGGTGGGATTGTTTTGGGGTTCCCAAATGCCAACACACAGTAGCACTGGTCTGGACAGAATTTTGAATCAGATGGGACTGCAATAGCAAGGGATGTGGGTCTTCGGTATCAAGTGTCAGCGGGGGACCGCAACAACAATGGAGCAGGTCGAAGAGTAAGCTAGATCTTTTGTTACATTTGTTCCTACCCGGACCAAGCATAACAGTTAACCTTGACTATTCCAAGGTTTATCCTCAGCATTGTGTTGTTCATGCTCACTCTCACCAAGGGATTAATGCAGTCAATTGAGATGCATAAAGTAGCAAAGGAATGGCAACCAAACTAGTACTTTATACTCTTTATAAAGGATAGTATCTTTTATTTTTCTGTATGTATTCTCAATTTTAGTTTTACTTGATAGGCAAAACTAACCAATCACCCTCCTTTTTCCTAGAAGTCTCTTTTACAATACAGTTTTGATCCTCCTGAACAGGATATTGAGTAGCATTTCAACTCTTGCTCTACTGATAGTTTCTTCTGTGGCCATATGTCTCATGATGCCATGGTTCATCAACATACAGGAACTATATGATCAACTCTATGGAATTGATAGTGGGTTTGAAACAACCCACAAGGGATGTAGAACAATGATGATGGAATCTGGCCATCACCATGAGGGGGTAAGGTGGGGGTAAACACTATTAGCTGACCAATCCCTAAGTAATTCAGTTAAGAGCACCTAGTGTCCCAGTAGATAGATCCTTTGTTAGGAAATATCAAAGAGAGCGAGACTGGAGGGCATTTGGTGGTGGCATTGCACCTTATATACTAAATAGGGTTTACATCTGTTTGTACCTATGTAGTCCTATTTGTACACTAGAGGTAAATATGCCATTGGTGCTAGGTTTGAATATACACAGCTGGGATAAGAGGGAATAGTGCCATTGGACAATAAATAAGAGATAAAGGGAATATAAAGCAGAATGGAATGAAAAGGAGTTCCATGCATAGATTTTGACATAGCCATGAAGGCATGAGGTGGATAGCTGAGCACAGGTATGCACAGGTATGCATAGCCATATGGAAGTTCACATAGCTTTGATGAGAGAGCTTTATGCCATTGGCTAGGCAAGTCATAATGAGTCAATAAGTTAAGGGCAGGTCAATGAGTGGTATGTGCTATTGGTTGGGTAGACCAGGATCAATGAACAACATATGCCATTGGGCTGGGATAAATAGGATCAAGAGCATAGCTGAGATAAGGCAGGTTAATTGTTATAACCTCAGGTGTGAGACCCTTAGTACCACACTGGCTGGACAATCTTACAGCTCCCACTATAGCTGGCAAGATAAAGAGTAAAGATGTGACTGACAAAGTGTAGTGTGACTGACTAGGTCAATTGTGACTGACACAATGTAGTGTGACTGACAAGTAGGAAAGTGTAGCTTTATTTCCTTAATACTTTGTAGCTCAAGTCTCATGACTGAATGCCAACAAAGATACAAGTGGATTAGGCTAAGGTAAATGGTACATGTGAGCTCCTATTTATACTCTAAGGAGTATATGCATGGACCAAGCTATACATATTCTTACAGGTGTTGAGCCCAGGATAATACAAGAATGTGATGGGGATATTGTACAGGTTTAGATAAGGAGGAAATAGAAGAGAAGTATGCAGGAAAGGTAAATAAGGGTATGTACTTGGAGATAAGAGGGTTTTAACCTAGGATCATTAGGATCTATGATCCAATAAATGTTCTAAGGGTAATGACTACAACTATAATGTACCATTTTGTATAAGTATAGTACTGGTGTTGTAACATTAATGCCATAGGTTAGTATAAATAGATGAACAGCCAGAGTGTGGGAGAGCAGAATGGAAGTGGAAGCAGATCAAAGGAGCACCATAGGGGTTCTGTGTCCATATAAGGAAGCACTGGTTTGCTGTGCATATGGATGTGGAAATGGAGATCCAATGAAGCAGGCTTCCATGTAGCAAGTGATGCTAGTGGTTGAGCACTGGCATGAGGCTGTGGGAATGTGGCTGTGTTGGACAGCCATGCATAGCCATGAGGAAATGTGCTGGGGATCCAAAGGAGAATAAATAAGGAAAGAGAAAGAAAAGGAAAGGTAGTAAGAATAGGATAGGAAATGGTAGATGAAGGCATGAATGGCAAATAAGTGCCGAAATAAATAAGGAAAAATAAGGAAAAATAAAGGAAAAATATGCCCATAAAAACCTGTTTTGTAACACTATCCCCTTCCTAATAATTGATGTCCCTGGTGATTAAACCAAGTTCATAGAGAGGGAAGTGAATCATAGAGTAACACAGTAAGAAAGAAAAGAAACAAAGGGAGAGTCAAGAGATGAAGTGCAGAGACAGAGAGAGAGATGATGGCAGAGACATGAAGGTAAAAGGAAAAGACCAAGGTTGGAGGTACAAGGATCTGAGGGGAAGGATTAATGGCAAGGTGAACAAAGAAAACATGGTCGAATGACCATGTGAAGACAGTGGTCATTGGAATGACTTATAGAATGTGACCAGAGTACAAGAGTACACCAAATTAATGGGACCTGAGTGTAAGCTTGCAAGGTGATTTGATCATATAATCCAAGTTCCTGTGGATCAAAAGATTTGATGCCAATTGGATCCAAGGGAATGTCCAAAGGTCAAAGTCCATGAAGACTTGAGAAAGCCAAGACTTGAGAAAGCCAAGACTTGAGAAAGCCTGCATGTGTCAGGGGTGTTGACTGCTGAGTGCATCTGAGTCTCATTGAAAATGCGAGCACTGTCATGCATCATGACATCCTGATAGTAACAAAAGAGAAACAAAACAAGAAGCAAGAGAGCAACCAAAAGATGTTTTTATAGGGTGTAATCTTTTTTTTTGATGTTGCAGATTGGTTATGGGTTATATGGATGTTGTAGTTGGTTTTTGTAATTTGAGTAGTTGAAAGCAAAGAGAATGCAGAGACCAATAAATAGTTGAATCCAATAAATAGATATCATGCAACAAGTGGTGACACTTATTGTGTAGTCATAATGAAGGATGTGAATCCGAGTTGTGAGGACATTGTATGATTGGCTCATAAGAGACTAGCTCTTGCATCATGTCATGGGTGGATACATAGAGTATGGTTGATGAGGTGACAGAATTTCAAATGGTCTGGAATCTTCAACCGATTACTGAATGCAAAATGATGACTTTGTTCAAGTCAGAGTGAGTTTAGGGTACTTGATTTGGAACCATGGTCTGAGATTATGAAGACCAAGGGTTCAAGGGAATATTGTCAAAACTGGTCTACAGTCTGAGGATTGGATATAAAGGTGGGTAAGACCTTTAGAGATCTGAATAGAGAGTTGTAAGAGTCATAGAAGGCAGTGAATGGGAATTTCATTTGTTAGAATGTCTGAATGGACAGATGCCTTCTGTAGTTGTAAAGATTTGTGAGATGTCCTGTTAAAGACTGCAGAGTGCAATCATAGAGAATGCTGAATGTCATTTGAAGCATGGAGTCATGATTGAGCTCAATGGACTTTGTATATCTATAAAGTCTGAGGGACTTCAATAGAGGTCAATTGTGACAAATGCTGTTAGACATGTGGAGAGAGATGCCAATGAGGCATGGTGAATGTTCTTCATAACATTCATAACTGAAGGATGATGTTGTTGATTGTCAACCTGTAGAATTCTTATGCTTCTGGGTTTTACATCTTCTGAGGGTGTGAGATGATTGAAGTAATTCTTTGTTTTGATATGTGCTTTATCCTCTTCCTAAAAGATAAGCCATATCCTAATGATTAACTCCTGGGGTCATAGACTTAGGTGAGGACCAAAGTCTATGGTTGTAACATGTCATGTAGTTCAGTGTGTCATGATTGTGAGCACAAAGAAATACTTGTTCATGAGTGACTAGCTGTGAAGCTTTGTCAAAAATGATTCTGAGAATAAATAGAGAGAAGAAGAATCTGATAAATAGAGAATTCTGGTTCTGGGTACTAATTCTGAGAAGAATCAATGATCAACATTGATCTTGTAGGACGCAAGTGTGAATGTGATACTAGTCACTAGAAATACAATGATGGGAAATAAGAAAGCAAGAGAGAAATAGAGAATTGATTCACTTTGTGGAGTTGAGTGAGTGTAAACTCATTATTCAATGTTTAAGGGATTTATATGGTCATCAGTGTACTGGGTGCCTTGAGCATGAAGTACTCGAGGAGTATACTGAGCCAATTATGAGAATATAGAGACTTCGAGAGTAGTGAAGGAGAAGTGATCCATGTCCTAGTGAAAGGCTGGGTTTCACCTATGAGAAACTATAAGAGAATCCAATCATCTATGGATCTCATGCAGAGTTGAAAGGTGTTGGTCATGGAGCTCATTGATTAGACTGTCTGCTGTAGAGAGTGCACCTTGGTTTATGCTGTCCTCTTTTCCAGTTACAGCTAGAGCATTGGCTTGAAGCATAAGGACAATTGCATGCATAGTGTCCTGATTTGAGACAATTGAAGCATGTGGTCTGAAGACCAACTGGATGATCAAGCTTCTGCTTTTTGCTATAACAATGATCTGGGTAATGCTTGGTAGGAGTATGTGAAATCTCTGCAGATGGTGAAGCATTTCTGGAGAGAGATGTGATACTGTCTGTTTCATTGAATGACTGATTCCTTTCTGAATGTGAACCAATAGGTTCTGGTTCTGAATTGTGAAGTGGATGAGCACATAGCTTGAATTGTTCTTTAGCATCTTTCCATCAATTGAAATAGTCTGGTAGCAATAATGGATGTGATGGTTGAGGAGAGTGAAGAGGAATTGCTTCTGAATTCTGAACTCCTGAAGTAGTCAATGACAGAGATGCACCATATGCATCTGAGTGGGAAGTGGTGGAGCAACTTCAATTGTGATAACCTTGTTGTGCTTTACACCTGCTGCAGATGTGAACAAGTGCTCTGCACAAGTGTGTGAAGTGTCCTGTCTTTCCACAGTTGAAACAGTCACATTGTGAGAAGTGTGACTTGTCATCTGCTGCTTCTTTGACTGAGTCAACTGTATCCTAGGTTTCCAAAGAGTCATATTAGGCTTTGAGTTTGTTGTGTGGGCAATCTTGCTTATGGTGTCCCTTGTGGTAACCACATGAGTTGCAACATGCTGAGAACTGTTCAATAGAGTCATTGCCACAATGATCATCTGGATCCTGGGAATCCTGTTCTGAATCTGAGTTGGATATCTCATATATATCCTGAGATGGAGACAAGTTCATGTCTGAACTGTCTGTGAGACTGAATTGAATAGAGGATGAAATGTTTTCATGTTCATCAGCTGATGTGATGACAACTGATTTGTCACATGAGGATTGGTCAGCTGTGAGGGATGTGAACAAAGGTTGATTTTGGAAATACATGCTGGGGTCAAGGGAATAACTTTGTGGTTGATCATGGAAGAAGTATTCCATGCATTTGAAATACTGAGTTGTATCCTGATCATGTACTTCATTATCCAATATTAATTCTTCTGAATGTGAATGCAAATGTGAATCTTCATGCCAAGGAGTGGCAAGGTACTGAGAAGATTCTTGTATGATGAATCCTGTGTCTGAAAGACTATTATCCAATTCCTTTGGGGTTTCAAGATTTGGGGAGCCAGAGGCTGGGTAAGAGAGTTCCAAATCTGACTGATCAAGTGCCTATAAGAGGTCCTGAGATATAAGGGATTCTTTGATAGAGTTGTCCATAGTAGAGTCCAATGCTGATGGTTCTACAGCTGCTGCTGTGATAGCATCTGATTGTGCATCCAAGAAAGTGCTAGTGCCAATACTGGTAAGGCTACACAAAAGGTGTCACTTGAGTTCCCTGAGAGTTTGCAAAACTGTGACTGAGGTGTCAAATAGATGCTTTTGCAAATCTCCATTCTGGTGTCTGAGAATCTTCATGCATTCACTTGCTGATTCTGCAACTTTCTGTACTTGTGCTAAGTTTGTGGTAACAGTTGCTAACTGGTCTGCTACTGAAGACTAAAAAGTATCAAGAGTATCATCTAACTCTTGTGATGCTTCTGGTAAAGTGAATTCATCATCTGGATACATTGCTACATTGAAGAGTTCATCTGCTGAAATAGTCTCTTCTTCTGGGAATTCTTCTACATGGCCCATGTCAGATAGACTATTGTGATGCAGTGGTGATGAGCCAAGCTGTCTGTGAAGCAAGTGTTTTTGCATCTGATTGTGCAATGGGGAATGCATCAAGGGTTCCAAAGATAGAATCTGTATTCTTCCAAGAAGTATTTCCTAATGAAAAGGACTTTGAGATGAATTGTTCATAGGAAGGAACTATCTGTGCTTTTGTGTGGTGTCTGAAGATTATGAGGTCCATAACTTCATGTGTTACACAGAAATAAACCTGTTTGCTATTTCTGGGCAAAGAGAGAGAGTAGAGATCCTGTCAAACTGGTCAAACTCGGCAGGTTGGAACTATGCACAAAGGGGGGCAGAGCTACTCTGAAGGACTCCAGAGTAGTTGGTCAGACAGGACTTGGCTTCATCTTATGTAGTGTGCCCTTACAGCAGATCCAGTGTTCTGAATTTCAGAGGGTCAGAGGGTTGGAAGTAGTCACTCAACAACTGAGGGGAGAGAGAGAGAGACAGAGTGTGCAGAAGTTTTGTTGATCAAGAGGTTTAGTTGATATTCAAACTAAGGAAATATAACAGAGAGTTACAAGATTTATATACAGAGGAGAAGTTGGAGTATAGAATGTGAAACATTGGAGTAAGGAATATGAAACATCAGAATGGTACAGGTGTTGTGAAGGAATAGACAGACATGATAGATGTAACAAAGGAACATCTGATGTGATGGAAGAATGACAGAATGACAGATGGAAACAGGAGAATATCAGGTGTCAGAAATAAAGGTTTCAATATCATAAGTCCAAGATGAAAGAACAACAGGGAATATGAAATAAGAACTGGAAATATGAATGGAGAATATTCCAGAAATACCGGAGTTGGACTTGTGCTTGGGATATGACAGTTAATAAAAGGTTCTTTTATGAGGTTGAAACTTGTTTGCTTTGTCACTCTGGTGAATAGTTTGAGGACTGATTGCTGGTATTCTCAAAATGGGAGATCCTCTAATTCTTTACCAATGCAAGGCCTGAATGTTGGCTTGTGGGATTCCTTCTCTGAGAATGAAGTGAACTTGTTTCCATTGAGAGTGCCTTTTCTTCTTAAGGCTTGACCTAAGCAGTGCTAAGGAGTGGTGTGATGGTGTATGTCCTATGTATGATTTCTTGTAGTGTCAAAATGGCAAGTAAATGGTAGCCTGTTTGAAGATGGTCAAATACCAAAAAGGTTTGTGGGATACTGTTTCTTCAACTAATGGTCTGCTGCCAAGTACAAGAGTTTGGAGAACTTCTGTTAAGTTCTTAAACATGCAATGTGGGAGGAGAGTTCAAGTGAACTTGAATGGTAGATGGGAAGAATCCTTTCAGTTCCCTAATGAAAGCAGTTGCCCATACTGGTAGGTGCTTTCCTGAGAAAGGCCTTCTGAATTCTGTGTACTGAAAAGACTATGCTGTCCTTTTCCAAAAGTCAAAAGCTAGTGGGATTTGTTTGCTAGTCTATTCTTTCAGACTGCGAGAAGTTGCTGATTCATTCTCAATCTATTATTTCAGATAGAGAGTAAGCAGTCTTGTCTGATCTGTTACTATAAAGACCAAACTGTCGTTCTTAAAATTAGAATTCCTGGTAGAAAGCTAAGGCTCGACCTAAAAGCTAGAGATAGTGATATCCCAAAAAGAGTAACCCTCTTTTCCTAATCAAGATTGAAGTGGATGAAGATAGCCCTGCCACTGGATTATGTTCCAGGTGAACAACACTTGTAGTGTTTTCACTGAAGAAGTATCTTCCAAGAATGCTGAAAGAACAGCCCATTCTTTAATCCAGTTGTTTGCTTGATGGATCAATTGTTGAAAAGACTAGGCATCCTCTCCTGATGGTCTGTGGAACTGAATGTTTCAAAGGAACTTGTCTGTTCTTGTAAATAAGTGCCTTGAAAGATGGGCATTTTTTCTACTCAGTCATATGCAATGCTTGCCTGTTGCAGACATTCAAAATAATCTGAACTAAAACCAAAACCAAACTCCTAGCAGTGTCCTGCTGCTCCAGGGCAGAGTGGTGTAACTGCACATAAGACTTCCTTTAGTAGTGTCTTCCTAGTGAACTGTAACTGATTACCCAACCTATTATAATGCTTGGTGAAAGCAAAGTTCAATTTGCTCTTAGTGAATCTGATACTTGCTGATGGTGAAGCAAATTGCTTGCCCTAGTAAAATCCTATGTGTTGGGTTCACCTATCAAGTTTCTTGATACTTGAAGGATTCCAACCAATACTGCTGTAAAGAAAAACTTCTGCATTTGTAACACTACAATCAGTCTTCTTCCTCTTGTGACTGACATTGGGTGTCACATTGAAGATAACAATTATATCCTAATTAACTCCAGGTAAAACCTGTAAACAAAAACTAATGCTGTGATGAAGTTAAAGCTTCCAATGATTCCTGTTGCAATTGATGCTATAGGGAGCAAATGGCTCAACCTAACAATACTAGATGGTATCCTCAATCTGCAAATTATTTATTCATGTTGTGTGCTTTGGGACAGCTTTGCTGATGATCTCCTCATTGAAGACCACAAGAGCTGCACTTGGTACTCGGTTTGGTGCACTCTTTGGAGAAATGTCCTTTCCTGTAGGCACTATCAAGACAATGATGGTCTGATAGCTTAACAGCTCAATGGCTCTAGTGAAGATCCTGATGACTGAATGCTGATGACTGTAATGAGGTCTGATGATAGATGACACAATGACCACAATGAGGTCCTTGAAGGTAAACATGATAGGTGTTCCTGCTCGACAGTAATAAACTGGAGTCCTGGTAGCTCAATGGTACTGGCAAAGATGTTGGCATTGGTGATATTGGATGACATGTTTGCATGATCTCATTGTGCAAGAACAAGACAAGAGTGCAAAATGCATGAACAAGATGCTTGGTGCCATAGTTTGGCATGTCACTACATGACTTTAAACAAGAGGTGCTACTTGTTATGTGACTGCAGACTTGATGCAGTAAAAACAGGGGTGCTACTCATTGTGTGACTGTGAACTTGTTGCAATATGCAATAAAACCAGAGACATGGACATGTTGTGTGATGAAAACAATTAGTCCTAAGACTAAGATGTGATTCTGTTGGGAATTTCTTCATCAATGGTTTGTTCAAAATCTAGAAATGATTGGTAGTCTTGCTGCTAAATAGTTCCTGGATGTAACTTCATGAACAGCAGTGAAGCCTGGTCATAAGGATGTTTGCTATCCTGCTCTGAAGATACACAGTTGTTTCCAACTGGGCAAAGAAAAGAAAATGTGAACACTGTGGACTCTCCACTGAAGCTAATTAACACTTGTTCCAGGGACAAACACAGATGAGAAATGTGTGACATTACAAGGCAGCTACAGGTCACAAATCCAAGCTTCCAGTTCAAAGAATGAAGGGGAATTGCCTGTGAATAAAGCAACTGAGAAGGGTGGAGTAGCTGTCTAACTGGGGTAGACTGGTGCTAAAGAATTGGTGTAAACCTAGACCTTCCTGCTGGACTGAAGAGACTAAGACTCTGTTCTTGTGGCTAATCGACTGCCATCTGTGACATTTGTCCACAGCGAGTATGTGTGCCTGTCCAACAGTAAAATAGTCTTGCTCTAGTGAAACAATCCACAAGGGATGTAGATTGGTGACAATGGAATCTGGCCATCACCATGAGAGGGTAAGGTGGGGGTAAACACTATTAGCTGACCAGTCCCTAAGTAACTCAGTTAAGAGCACCTAGTGTCCCAGTAGATAGATCCTTTGTAAGGAAATATCAAAGAGAGCAAGACTGGAGGACATTTGGTGGTGGTGTCATGCCTTATATACTAAACTAGGGTTTACATCTGTTTGTACATATGTAGTCCTATTTGTACACTAGAGGTAAATATGCCATTGGTGCTGGGTTTGAATATACACAGCTGAGATAAGAGGGAATAGTGTCATTAGACAATAAATAAGGGATAAAGGGAATATAAAGTGGAATGGAATGAAAAGGAGTTCCATGCATAGGTTTTGACATAGCCATGGAGGCACGAGGTGGATAGCTGAGCACAGGTATGCACTGGTATGCATAGCCACATGGAAGTTCATGCACAGGTTTGTGTATAGCCTTGATGAGAGGGCTTTGCACCATTGGCTGGGTGAGTTGTGATGAGTCAATAAGTTAAGGGCAGGTCAATGAGTGGTATGTGCCATTGGCTGGGTGGACCAGGATCAATGAGCAACATATGCCATTGGGCTGGGATAAATAGGATCAAGAGCATAGCTGAGATAAGGTGGGTTAATGCCATAGGTTGGTATAAATAGATGAACAGCCAGAGTGTGGGAAAGCGGAATGGAAGCGGAAGCAGATCAAAGGAGTGCCATAGGGGTTCTGTGTCCATATAAGGAAGCACTGGTTTGCTGTGTGTACAGATATGGAAATGGAGATCTGATGAAGCAAGCTTCCATGTAGTGAGCAATGCTAGTAGTTGAGCACTGGCATGAGGCTGTGGGAATGTGGCTGTGTTGTACAGCCATGCATAGCCATGAGGCAATGTGCTGGGGATCCAAAGGAGAATAAATAAGAAGAAGAGAAAGAAAAGGAAAGGTAGTGAGAATAGGATAGGAAATGGTAGATGAAGGCATGAGTGGCAAACAAGTGCTGAAATAAATAGGGAAAAATCAGGAAAAATAAAGGAAAAATATGCCTGTAGAAACTTGTTTCGTAACAGGGTTCAGGATCTGATCAGAGACTACTGCTAGTCAGATTGCAACCATATCTGTGATTGACTTTGTGAAAGGTGAATTGAGGTCAAAACTGGACTTGGAGCAATCTGAGATTGAGGAGAGAGATGTGCAGGGCTTGGACTCAGACATAATCCAATTGGAGACAATCAGGAATAGTACATGTCCAGCTTGAGGAGAAATAGCTTATTTTCCAAGGTGGGAGATGAGAACTGAGAATGCAGTTTTGTGTATGATTTTATTTATGTCTGCCTCTGAGGCTCTTTGGTGACCTCTCAAAACTGCATTTTTTTCTCACAAAATGGAGGTTGTACAAACAATATGACACTTCTCTCCTCAGTTCTTACATCATACATGCTCTAGTGTCAGATATTTGCTGTTGTATTCCAATCTATATCCCTTGCCCTTTGTGCTTGGTGCTCAAAAAATACAACAATCAGGCTCAAGACCATCACCACTTGCTAGAAAGAGAGAATAAGTTGGATCAAATGACATGTAGGTATATTTATAAATTGCTTGTCCAGGTTAGCATCTTCATTTCTAGTATTATTCTTGTTGTTATTTTTCATCAGCATGCATTAGGTTACCTTTTATGGTAATTATTAGATAAGCTTAGAGCATACAAACCTTTGAGTTTTCTCTAGTTTATTTGTCAGATGAGGTCTAGCTGTCATGTCATGTGGCCATTGTAACATAGTGATCCATATGATAGTTAATCTTTTGTTTCACAGTAACTCTATTTCACCTTGATTGTTCATATCTATTTGTACCTTACTTGTAGAGTATTTAGCTTATATGATACTATATGGATACCTCAGCTCATTTGCCTGGAACTGCACTGAGGTGTGACACTACTATTATACATTTGTACTACCATTTACTTACCATTTGTTAGTTCACTTGTTTAGGTAACTCATAACCTTTGGCATTATTCCCTCAGTAGTTTGACATCTACTGAGGGTAAGTAGTACTTTTCTATACTTTTTTCTACTATAATAACCTATTGTAGACATCATAGGTACATACTTTAATACAGTAGCTTGACATCTACTGAGGACATCATAAGACTTGGGTCTTTCCAATAGGTTATGAGCCCTGCTCACACCTAATTCATGGAGAAGAAACTCCTGTACCCTAAAAGTCAAGTGAAAATACTTGAATTCCCAAGGTCCATATGTGAACACCTTGACTGGCAAATTTACTGCAACCAAATTCTTGCAACCATGACAATAGAAGGCATACTCAGTCACCTCACCAGTGCAGCACCCAGGCCAAACAACTTGCACAAACTCACAAAATGGGACTCAGCCAATTCTCTTGTGAAATTAATTATATTTGCAGATATTTCCAACACCCTTCTTTCCTTCATCATGCACTATGAATATGCATATGACACATTCTGTCACCTCACATCTGTTTTCAACAATATGCAACCCATCATACTCAACCTGCCAGTTAACACTACTCTAGATACAGCTATACTATGCACCAAGATGACAGACAATACATGTGCACCTAATGTGTCACACAGCCATGCTGAGGAAGCACCCAAACTGGACCACCTTATAGTGAAAAACTGCATATGGACCAGGACTGGGTATGCCACACATACTTGCAAAGGTGTACAATAGGACAGAATGGCCAAAATAGCCACAATGGAGGACTTGGGCAGATCAGGAACTCATGCACCAAGATTAGGCATAAGTGGTGGCCAAGCTTGTCCACCCACAAATGCACAGGTCAAACCAAATGGCAAGACCACTTTTGGGCAAAATGCTAGCACAGCACCCACATACTCATATGTACAAGTTGATGGAGAGAGCACAGCCAAAATGGAGAGCATGGCAATATCTAATGTCAAATAAAGCAAAGTCAGGTGAACAGGCATAAGGGTATGCATACCAGCCACTAGCAAATGCCATAAGTACCCTTGACACAACTCCACTGCACCCCTGGTATCTATAGACAGACCTAATGAGCCACAAGAGCTCACAGTCACAACAATCACACTGGATGAACCAGATTATGATGGCCACCTGCACCTGCACCTCTACAAAATCAGTTGGTGAATGCACAATGCAGCTGTCAACACCCCAACTATGAGCTCTATAAGTGCTGAGTCAGCAGTGCCATCAGGTGCATCACACAAATGACTGGGAATGCCACTTGACAAGAGGACAGGCAAAGCTGAAGAAGAGCCAACAATAGAGTCAAGCTCAGTAGGCAGCAAGGGCAGCAGAGAAGAGACTGAGAGCATGAATGGGAATGGGCCAAGAGATCTGGGCAAAGGAGCCACAGACCAAGGGTCCAGGAGGAGACCCAGAGTCACAGCATACAGCTGAAATGAAAATTGCAATGGCAACATCAACCACACAGATGCTAAGCCTGACAAGACCACATCCTGCAAAATTGAAGGTCAAAGGTGCAGCAAAACAACTCACCATATGAGCACAGCAAGTGGAACTTGACCACATAACTCAATTCATGCCAAGGTCACTCAGGACCAATGTGGTAAACTGAGGCCCATATGAGCACAGTGAGCAGAACTTGACTGTACATCTCAAGTGGCAGCAAGGTCACTTGGGACCCAGATAGAAAAACTGAGAATGGCACGAGTGCACAGAGTACATTGTGCAGTCACCTAGACCCACCTACCAATGAAGAAAATCCAACAGGATCATCAGAAGACCCTGTGGATGTTATGACCTTCCAGGCGCAAGCCCTTTAGATACCACACTGGCTGGACAATCTTACAGCAACCACTATAGCTGGCGAGGTAATGAAGAAGTGTTGAATGAAAATAAGACAGAGATAGATGATAGCTTCATCCTTAATACTCTGTAGCTCAAGCCTTGCGACTGAATGCCAACAAGAATACAAGTGGATTAGGCTAAGGTAGATGGTACATGCGAGCCCCTATT
>JBBPKB010000308.1:0-14841 GCA_038089035.1 Boletellus dicymbophilus
CTCTCGAGAATAGGCGGAGATGCACGGCCAATTCTTGCACGAGAGTCCTGTACAGTGGTACGTTGCTACGCCCAGCGGCGTGTGTCATATATTCATACCCGTCCCACACGGTCGGCAATTCGTGTCCCGGGCGCAGACGCACTTGAGGAGACGCGAACATTCCGCCTCGGTTGGCCCCGTCCCTGACGTCCCGAGTGTCGTCGTCCAGCTTGATTTCGCATTGTCTTGTAAACCGCTTACAATACGCGCGATCGATGCTTCATCATGGAAGTGCTGCCGAACTCGTCTGGGATTCATGCAACAATGTCAGACAGACAAGATGGTGGCTGGTAGGGTTCAGACGCGTCGTTCTCGCGCGTGTCAGGCAGCAGACGGATGTCTTTAACACGTTCGAGCCATTTCCAGCGAGTAAATCGAGAAAATGGGCAGTCTGTGACTTTTAAGATTGGGCACTAGAGGCGAAGAACGGGATGAAGTATCGATTAGGTCAAAGCATATCAAGAATGTTCCCTTGAAAGTAACAGTCGCAAGAAGGTATTTGTATATGGCGTCCTGAACAGGATAGCTCCATTTCTGAGGCCATCTGCCGCGCAGACGCAGACACGCCCATCTTTTCCTTTGCAGTGATTTCGGTATCCCACTCGCGATTTCGGCAATAAGGAAGCGTGTGACAGAAGTGGTAGCTTGGCTCTGATAAGTAGACGCGCATGCGCAAGCGTGGACGAAAACAATCATCTTCCAACCATTTGCATTTGTCCCAATCATCGATCGAGTATCCATTCCGAACGACACCTGGGGAAAACGACTGGTGAGTAGAAGGAGAAAGATGGGAAGCGGAGTACTGATGGGGAGAAGCGCAGCCAATTGGCCTTCCCTGAGTAGCAGTCAGCAAGAGGACGCTGCAAGAATGAATGGTGAGAAAGCAAGACGACAGCAAATGTGAAAAGTGATGCATTTCTACCTGCGCTGTGGACAACGAAGGGTCAAACCCGATTGAAATTGATGCCCAGAGTAACATAGATGGCGTCGCATTCCTTGCAGTTCGGAAGGTACCTCGTCGGTGACGATTATGACGGGAAGATCCGATGCTGGAGAGTGGAGTACGGAAAAGAGGTGGGCTCACCGATGGATGCGTTTATAGCATTGCGGTCTCGCGAGATGGTAAGCGGATCGTGAGCGGGACAGGAAATGGCCGAGTGGTGCAGTGGCCCGGGAATACGGAAAGTCGCGAAAAGGTGGTCGAGTTCAAGGCTCACAACAATTGGGTGAATGCAGTGGACATTTCGCCAGATGCGACGAAAATCGCGACCAGGTCGAATGACAAGACTCCCTGCGTCTTTTCGCTTGCGACTTTCACGGCTTCATTATGGGTGTGGTCAAATTCAATTCACCCGACGGACGACACCAAGTTCCTTTCTGTTCGCGTCTACGACAGTCGAGATGGCTGTGTTCTCGTCGACTTTCGTGTTCGCGTCAGTTCGTTCAATAACAACTCACTCGCCTGGGCCGGCGGCAGCAAGCAGCTCTTCGCTTTGTCCGACAAAGGCCACGTCCACTCTCTCGACATCTTGACCGGAAAGACACTCTCAAAGTGGACTATTCATGGCAAGGAGGACGCCAAATGCATCTCCCTAGCAAACAATGGTGCATTCATCGCAGCCTCCGCTGACTCGGCGTCGATCTCATTCTGGGACACTTCGACACAAAACCAGATCGGTTCTATCGGTCGTCATTCAGATGTTATCCGGCGTATGGCCATCTCGGAAAACTACGATATGGTGGTTATTGGACGCAAGAAGCTCATCCTATGGAATCTCGTTGAAATTATCCCCTCTCAATACCTCGACGGTCATGTAACTGTATCTACTCCGTGAACTCCCTGATCAGGACCACTTCACTCGGAATAGACACTTGAATTTCTACGCATGAGAACTGAAATAACTGCTCTTGCGAATCGGAACCGTGCGCAGCAGGAGCGTTCTGGTATGTGCTGTTTCATTCCTATGTCGCTGCTTTTCTGCATTCATGTCAGACGACCAAATAGCGGCTCTTGAGAAAGCAGTTCGAGATCTTCGTATCCAGCTCGCCGACTCCCAAGACACTGTCAGGTCTTTACACGCACAAAACGTCGATTTGCGTATGTTTATCCCTAACCCCACTTAACGATTTCATTTAATTCGCATTCATAAAACAGACACGACTATCCATGCACTTCGCACTGACTTCCAGTAAAAAAAACGATCGCCTCACGAGGATCATCGATGCACACCATCAAAAACACTACTGCGAAACCATGTATGCCAACGGCCATGTTGCAGAGGCCGTACGGTACCTTTACGAGATTGCAAGCACTGAAAGTAAAGATGTGAAAATTGACACGGTCATTGAGGACTGGCAGTTTCGTTGTCGCCGACAGGAAATTCAATTTATTCCTGTTATTAGCGTTTACTCGCAAATTTATCGTCGCGCTCGAAAACATTGGAGACGAGGCGTCAAGTATTCAGAACCATAATGAAGCACTTGCTGCCTACTCCACGGCGCTCCCTCTCACGCCCTTACAGGACAACGATTTGTTAGTCAAGTGGACGACGACCATGTTACTTGTTCGCTCGATTGATCAAGCATTGGATATTGCCACTACCAAGGTAAGATTTATATTATGTGCTGTTCCATGCCATCGATTCCCTTCTCAATTAGCTCAAACCAACTCGGTTCACTGTTTACTACACGATTTGTGATATCCTCGAACGAGATGATCGTATCAATGACGCAATTCTGTGTTTTCAACGGATGCAGAGTGATCCGGAGGTGGACACAAAAAATAAGAATGCGGATTGGGTGTTTGGTGAGCGATTATGAAATGGATGTGTCCGGCGCTTGTCTAAGTTGTAAACCGTACAGATTTCCAACAGCGGTGCTCTTCCAAGCTAGAAAAGCTTGCCGATGTTGCAATGGACTCTCAGAAATATGATGAAGCCGTTAAACACCTGTCAACCATATTATCCCTGGGCACTTCTGACCGAGCGGATGCTCTGATTAAACGCAGCAGAGCACGGGTGATGATGGAATTGTGGGAGGGTGCACTTCAAGATGCAGACGAGGTATATTTGCTGTTTCATCGTCGTGCTTGATATCAATTCCGGGGTATGTAAGGTCATCATACTCGATCCATCACTCTATCGAGGCTACGAATCAAGGCACGCGGCCTTGCATGGAGCAGCAAGATACGCCGAAGCCGTTGAAGCATTTGATACGATGTTGTCCAAGCTCAAGGAATCCCCCGACGAACATGTTCGTGGTAAGTTGTCTCCTTGATTCTGAGTATTCTTGACGCTTGGTGCTGAGGCATGATCGACCATAGGACTCTCTTCTCGATATATCGACGTCAGACCTATGATTTGGCGCACCGTCGCTACGACCATTTTGCCCTTGCCACGTGTGCTGATCGACACCTCTGTGGGTCGACTATGCGACAAGACGCGGTTCGCAAAAATATTTGAGGCAGATCCAATCTATGATGAACTTGTGTCTTCGATGACTACAGCAGTATGTAACGCGCGCATCCGGGAAGAAGTGGAAAAGTTCTACCACTACGCGATGTTCTCACACCGATACGGAGATGGCGAACCCTCGTTTCAGGAAGTCCAGCGGACCACTGTGTTTGAACTGGAGGCATCTCCCGCAAACTCGAAGCTGCATATGTTTTGCAAGACCGCGCGCAGTTTTGGGTTCCGTTGGGCGTGGAGCGACACGTGCTGCATTGATAAAGAAAACAGCGTCGTATTGCAAGAATCTCTAGTTGCCATGTTCAGTTGGTATCAAGGCTCATCACTGACTCTCGTCCACCTTTGCGATGTCCCGTCTACATTGAAGAAGCCTGGCGGTCTCCGTCAAAGTGTGTGGAACACCCGAGTTTGGACCTACCAGGAATATCTGGCTGCCAAAAGACTGGAAGCCATACCTCGGGTTGACCCTTTCAAACCATAAGGAATCACCGATCGTGATTGAAGAGATGGAGCAGGTATCCCATATCCCAGCAGAGAGGTTGGCTGTTCTTCGACCGGGCCTTGACAGGGTACGCGAGAAACTCTCTCTGGCTTCGACACGTCAGACAACCCTCGTGGAGGACCTCGCATACTCGCTTCTGGGTATCCTTGATGTCGCAATTCCTGTCATACATGGCGAGGGAACACGTTCTGTTGGACGGTTTTTGGAACACCTCTTGACGGGATCGGGCGATGTCACAATTCTTGCTCGGATAGGGAATACAAACAAATACGATAGCTGTCTTCTCTTGGACCAGTCTGCAAACAAGTCATACCACCACACATTCCGCAGCCTATGGATGCAGACGAGGTAGATCGAATGGTGATGGAAATACAGTCATCCTTACCGGACCTGTCTCTTGCCACCGGGTTATACGGTGAGTTAGCCCCCGGCCCCAGCCATTGCTTCCAGTCGACTACGGCTGCCCGGCGTTGTTTCCGAGGTCACCCAAGTTATTGAGACATCTGGACCGGACCCCACCTGTAGAAGGTGTGAAGCCGCTGAGGCGGAACGCGACCGGAATGCGAGTTCAAAGGGGACGGTGTCAAACCATGGGTCCTCTTTCCTTCTTCTATTTGTTAACTCGCAGCCAGTTAGCTTAAATACATGAGCGGTGTTGTAAAAGTAACTGAAACGTGCCCCAGATGTGTCAACTAAAATTGAGGACGGCGTATCGAGTGACAGCAGAAGAAGTGAAACACGAAAATAAAAGTAACAGCGGTCCGAAAGTCGAAACGGCGACGCGCAGAAAAGATCGGTACTTTACACACCACACAGCTCCGCGTGTTCTGTGGAAAGACGGCCTTGTTTGGCGAAGTTGAAATCGTGGCCACGGACGACTTGACCGCGATGGGCCATCTGCATGTCGTCCATAAATGGATTCGCCCTCTGCTCCATGAAGAATTCCAGCGGGCACCTTCTCGGGAGGACAAGCCCTCACGCGCTCCGGATGGCTGCTCGCTTGAGACAGCCGTTTGGGGCGCTGACGTTCGAACAAGTGTCCCATGCGGAGCTCGGGCGCATCGCAGCAGACAGTTCCATCATGACTCGAATCCGGAAAGACGTTCCGTTGTCCGAGCTGGCAGCGCACATCGGTACGATCGAGGTTCAGTGACAGCAGCCTTCTCAACTAACGGGAATAAATTCCCGTTGTATTGGTGAAAACGAACCCCCCAGTAATGTATATCATCACCTTCGTCCGGCAAGTAACAAGGTTAAGATGAACTGGTTGGATGTGTTGCATTAATTTCGTATAGTCAGACGGACGGGAACGAAGGTTGTTGGGGCTACGTGGTGATGTGCCTTGTTAGCAGATTTGCGCACCAGATGATTCGTTTGTTCTTCTATCAGGGGTGGATAATATTTGAACACAAGATTACACGGGGGTGCGCGGGAGTGTAACCAGTCGAATCGGGGTGGTTATGACATCCAACTGGACATGGCTGGGTCAGAAATATATATATAGCACTCTCAAACTTGAGGATGTATATATGCTACTCGCAGTGTTGACGATACGGTGTGTGAGATGGAATAAGCGCCCGAGCCACGAGACGAAGGCAGTGTGATGGGCTTCGATGACAAAGCATGGACCTGACAAGCTGAGTTGGCCCGGCGTCGGCCGAGGCCACATGACGACGCTGACTAAGCTACGAGCCTCAGCGTCTATCCCTTCAAAGTGCCCTGTTTCCCATCCAAGAATCCTTTAAAGACAACACCTGAGACGAAAGACCGGTCTATACAAGGAAGAAATTAGGCGTGAAATACCGAAAAGGAGACTGGCGATTTAATAGTAGCCGGCCTTTCTCGAGTAGCGGTCGACAACGTCGCCGGGATGAATGGTGAGAAGACAGGATAACTGAAAGCGTGATACATACTGACAAATGCGCACCTGTCACTGCATCGTATAAAACGAAGGGTCAGAGTTGATCAAAATCGATGCTCCAGATGCTTTATACGGTATCGCGTTCAGTGCAGACGGAAAGTACCTCGTCGGCGGCGGTCGCGACGAAAAGATTCGATATTGGGCAGTGGAAGACGGGAAAGAGTTGGGGACACCGATGAATGCAGGGTGTCGTGTTCTCAGCATTGCGGTCTCACGCGATGACAAGTGGGTTGTGAGCGGGACAGAAGATGGCAGAGTGATGGTATGGAGTGCGGAGACTCGCGAAAAGGTGATCGAATTTAAAGCTCACAGCGATAGGGTCCTCGTGGTGGATGTGTCGCCAGATGCGACGAAAATCGCGTCCGGATCGTACAACGGCACCGTCTCTGTCTTTTCGCTGTCGACTGGCCAGCGACTCTTCGACCCACTCGAGCACCACCCGTTTGTGGCTGCGGTCAGATTTTCGCCCGACGGACACTGCTTCGCCACTGCTACCTGGGCTAGCGAGGTTGTTCGGGTCTGCGACAGCTACGATGGCCGCCTCCTCGTCAGCTATCGTATTGGCGTCAGCGTGCCCAACAACAATTCACTCGCCTGGGCCGGGGACGGCAAGCGGCTCTTTGTCTTGTCTATCGATGGCGACATCCACCATCTTGATGTGACGACCGGAAAGACGCTCTCAACATGGGCTATCCATAGCAACTTTATGGCCAGATGTGCTGCTCTGGCAAGTAATGGTACATTCATCGCGGCCTTTGCAGACTCGTCGATCTCGTTCTGGGACACCACAACCCACAAACTGATCGGCTCTCTCGACCGCTATTCGGATGTCCGGAACATGACCATTTCGGAAAACTACGATATAGTGATCGTTAGAGGCGCGATGCTCACCGTACGGAATCTCGTAGACATTGTCCCCTCTCAGTACATCAACAATGACGCGAATGCATCCACCCTCAGGCTGCAGGATTCCTGATCGTAATCACTTCGCCTGCGACAGAAACTCGAATTCGCGCGAGCATTCCGGTACGTTCATTAATCTATCCCTATTCCGCTGTTATTATAAATGTTCGTGTCAGACGAAAGAATAGCAGATCTCAAGAAAACAACCCAAGATAACGACCGCGGACAATTTGACTTCGATCGGTTATCTGCATGTCGTCTATCCATGGGCTCGCCCTCTGCTCCGCGAAGAGTTTCGGCGAGCGCCATCTCGGGAAGACAGGCCCTTGCGTGCAGTCCGGACGATTGCTCGTCTGAGGCAGTCATTCGAGGCGCTCATGTTTGAACAAGTGTCGCATGCAGGGAGTATAGACGGGTCGCGGCAGACAGTTTAATCATGGCTCGAATCCGAGAAGACGTTCCATCGCGTGAGTTGGCAGGCCATGTCAGCGATCGAAGTTCACTAATGGTCTTGCAAAGGTTTACTTTTGATCGCTATGGATTCTTTTTTTTTTCGCAATGTGTTTCTTCCATGCATTTTGTGTCTCTCACCAGGCTCACCCTTTGGGTAATTCGGCGTTGATTGGCTTCACTTCCCAATACTGTCACGGTGTCTTTGTGCACGTGCGCAGTTCGAATACTATATGGTTCGGTTTGATGAGGTTGGGTGTAGCAAAGCAGTTGCGTTTGCAGGGCCCCACCAGAGCGTATTACATAATCTGAATTGTTAAACCTTGGTTTCGATCGCGATAGCTTCGCTTTGTTCGGGCCTCCACATGCCATTCTTTTATCGGAAAAGTCCCTCCACACGTACAGCTCGCTGGTTCAGCAGGAGATGAACTTATTCGTTTCATATTTCACTGCATGCAAATGTCAAAGATATTGATGTTGCCAGCGGTCGAATGTTGAATACCGTGATACGGGCGCGCCGTCATCTGTCTTCCCTGGCCGTCTCGCTCATACTTCTCAGGTTCTCGATCTACCTCCGCTTGATCTCTCGATTTCTGGCGCAACTACTTTCGGACAATAAGTGATTTGTATGCTTCACCCCGAAGTCTTGGGTAGCGGTCGCTCGGTCAAGTACACGCCCACGTTCTTCTAGCACCCTCGATCGATCAGACGCAAACATTATTCCAAATCAAATGTGGATTCCACTGAACTTTCTTGTTTGTTCTCGTAGACAGCGAGATCACGAAGCGCATATGCAGGAAATACCTGTCAATTATTGTGTGATTACCATCTTCATTTGATACAGGCCGGCGTCTTCGGCATTGACGAGGTGCGCGTGTTATGCAAGCAAGGAACTCGTGTGTGTGTCCTTCTGACTCTGACGTCATTTTGTTGGCTTGATCTTGACCACAGCACGCGGGCAGAGGTGCTCATTCCTAAGCTGCGTGTTGTCGCTTGCGCCGAAGCGCTGAAGGATCAGCACTCAGCACCGGCAGTTGAATCATACTATGTTAGATGCCCTTGTGATCACGACCAGCAGGATGCGATATGAAACATAGAAAGCGATGACACAGGTGTGCCGTTAAGCATCTTCTTATCCGCACTTCTGAGAGCGCCATTTCGAGATACGGATTTGGTGTATCGTTCTTTAACCCATGGGGGTAGATACGAACGACCGGTAATCTTCTGTTATCTAGGGGGGATACATGGTCGTTTTATGTGTTTTCTTAGTGTGACAGAAAAAAACATAACTGAGTTGGATACGACGGTCCTGGATTTTATTGTCTCGCTCCATAGAGTCAAGGCTCTGAAGACCATGATATCAACGAGATTTCCACGTGCGTTTCGACATCAGAGTTGAACATCATTCGGCAGAGTTGTGTGTTTCTCTCTATCCACTGGCACACATTTTGAAATTTCTGAACATTTCATCTGATGCAGTGAAGGTGTCACTGCTTCATGCCAATTATCTCCCCTTCCTTTTTATCACTTACGTGCCGATAGGCTATCCCACGCTCGAATTCGTTTGGAGACAAACAGTCTTCGGACAGGTACTTATGTGTAAATTGCGCAAGTGCTCCATTGCGAACGTGCTATTTATGATTGCAAGGAGAACATGTTGATTACTGACAGATGCAGAGACTTGGGCAGGATATCGACAGTTGCGCTGGCAGATGTGTCGCCCACCATACGGTTATCAGGAGTAAGTTGATTATGACATGGATATGAAAATAGCCTTGTGTATATATGTTCTCTACTTTTATTTCTGGTCGAATAACCAGCCTCAACATTTACCGGTTAGCAGGCACTCGCACAGCTGGGGCATCCAAGTCAAGTTCCTGAGGCAGGATCGGGGTTGATACGGGAATCGCAACCGAAGCATGTGGACGACTCGTTGATTTGATTTGAAGCAATACCTTTGTGGTCACACATCACGATCTGTTTTGATTTCTTTGACGTGTCGCACAGATCCAACAAAAAGTTTGAGTTGAGGTACGCATGATTACGTAAGTAACACAGGTTCAACATCGTAAGTCTACGGTACTTGATAAGCATGTCAACTACGCGGTCTACATGCTCCGACTCGGACGAGATTCTGATTTCGGAAGACGGTAAGCACGAAAAGCGACATATACAGTGACACTAACATGAAGGCAAGACTCGGAAAATCAAACTTCCTCGAGTCACCGTGACAAAAGGGCTGATGTCTCGGACAGGCGGATTGAAATTTATACCGAAACAGAAATATGTTCAGTAGTGTTCCTGGGTGACGGGGAACACATTGTGAGTAACGATGAAGAGGGTAATGTCCAGCTTTGGCAGATAAAAGATGGAAAAGAGGTGGGGACACCGACCGATGTGGGGAGTGATGCTGCCAGCATCGCTGTCTCACAAGACGGGAAATCCATCGCAAGTAGGACGAATGATGGCCGAGTGAAAGTGTGGGATACGGAGGGCCACATGGTGAAAGAGATCGAAGAACACAAAGATGGGACTCGACTTAAGGTGCTGGGGTTAGATGTCTCACCGGATGGGACCAAAATCGCAACTGGATCATTGGATGACGAAAAATATATCAGAACCAGTGTCTGGTCCTCCCTAGCTGATCGTGGATTCCTTGGCGCCTTCAAATACTACTTGGATGATCGTGAATGTACGCACTTGAAGGTCAAATTTTCACCCGATGGATCCCTTGTTGCCATTGCACCATCTCCGATAATGTGTAGCGGCCTTCGGATTTACAACTGCCAGGATGACAGTCATCCCATCAAAATTTTACCGGTGACTAGACACTGTGATAGAAGACATATTTGACTTGCCTGGAGCAGCGACAGCAAGCAACTCTTCGTCTTGTATTTGAAACCAACCGGCATAATCGAATGTTTTGATGTATCCACTGGGGATTTACGCGATAAATGGGACTCGGTCGAGTGTCGCCGCCCGCGTGGTATCGATGTCGCATCGATCTCTTTACCATGCAACGGCACATTTGTTGCTGCCTCACAAGACTCGTCGATCTCATTCTGGGACACTATTACACATAAGAAGATTGGCCCTACCAATCCCCATTCAGCCCCCATTTTGTCCATAGCTATCTCGGCGAACTACAAACTCGTGTACTGTGGAGGAAAAGAGATTGTTTTGCTGAATCTTCGTGACATCCTTCCCTCTCCATACTGCGAAAATGTACGTGCTCCTAGGCGTGTTACAATGGCTCAGAACCACAGATGCATGTATTGATCTTTTTGACATGTATGAAAGATGCTCGAATTCCAATACAAAATGGCTGAAGCGGATCTCATGGAGAAGGTCAAGGCCCATGGTGCACAACATAAGCGTTCTGGTGAGTCTATCACAGCTCTCATCGCTCCCGAGTCGTTTCTAACACCAACAAAGTCGCAGTTCTCGAAGGAGCCGTCCGAGACCTCCAAAATAAAGCCAAACAGAGAGTGGATGGATGGAATAATTTGCGAGACACTCGTTTAAGTTTGTTACTAGTTGTGATCCTCGCTCGAGCAAGTTCGCTAAAGCGATTCATGTTCATCTAGACGAAACCATAGCAACTCTTGAAGCAACTGTCCAAAACCTCCGTACCGAGCTTATGGATTCCCAGCAGAAAGCGAAACTAAATGAAGACGGGTTGAAAGAGACTATCAGGTTGCTGCGTGCGGAAATTCTCGATCGGAACACTGATTCAGGTGCGCCCGTTATCACCACGACCGGATCTCCTCTACCACTAATAACCCCCGTCAATTGTCCGTCATCTGGACCAAAAAATATATAGCAAACCTCGAATGTACTGTTCGAGCACTTCGTACAGAACTTGCCGATTCTCAACAGAAGTACAATGATCTTGTCCTGCGACTACATACCGTGCATGCAAACTCTCAGAAGAATGCTAACAGTCTCACCGAGATCCTAAGTGCACATCAATCGAACAATCAATCCGAAATTCTAGATTCTTCTGAAGACCGCCAAGATTTGAAGCGACGACGGGAAAATTGACATCTCATGAGCTAGGTCAGAGGGCTGTGCCGAAGCATACGCAAAAATACATTGTATGATGTGACAAGAGCGCCTATTTGTAGTTTCAATTCTATTTCTATAGGCAAATCTGCAAACCACAGAATAAGTGCTATTGACAGTAGATACTTACCAATTGTCGTTTCATTGAGGTTGGCTTGAACAGCGAGCAATGTAGTACGTTTGAAAGAATTTACCAGAGAAGACGCAAACGATATGATCTTTCGGATGAAACGATGAGTTGAAAGATGTATGTACGAAAGTAAAGTTTTACACCATAACCTTTGCAGTCGACGCCGTAAAGGTACAGTAGTCTTCGGTAAGGTAAACCCATTAAAACGTTCTGTCCGAGTTGCGGTCACTATATTAATAGTTCGGGTATCACTGACACGTAGTTTGGTCCGTCTCGCACCAGTGGTTGTTCAGGTTTGAGCTAGTAATGATACCTATACTCGGGTTTAGACAATAGACCGTGTCGTTAAAAGTTGGCATAATGAAATGCTTCTTGGAGTCCTCGAGCATATTGAATTAGAGATCGTGGGGTAGACGACAGCAGGACCACATTCAATCGAAAGAATTGTCGATGGCAGAAACATGGATGGGCAGAGAAAAGGCGGATTACCTATATCATGAATCATGAACCCAACGATCCGACAATCTTCCGTGATGTCACGCTCAGAGTGTGCAGCGAGTTATATAAGAGGCATCGAGCCCAACGAGAATTACTTTGACTGCATTGTTGAAGGCAGTTTCCCTGTAAAAAGTGTTCTGCAGTACTGAGCGTATAAGATGAACGACGTCAATCACGCGTGAGAGTTGTTCCGTCATGGCATGTCTTTCGATATCTACCTTGGCTCGAACCGCCACTCTCTTGATTCGTTGTTGCCTGTGGCAATATCTTGGGCTGATTCCATTCTGGACGACACCAATGCAAAAGTAACATTCAGGTCAAGCTGCTCGTTCCCTCTCAGAGTTGGTGACCCGTCTCGCTTCCAGTCCACGTAAAGTTCGCTTTCCTGGTGACGAAAAACTTTGAGCTTGTTCGTTGCGGGCGCATCCTATCAATACATTTATTCATCGACATCTCTTCCACCTACGTTGTAGTCAAAAGGTCGCCATGACTAGCTTTGTCGATGCAACTGCGCGCGAATATTATTGCAGGCTGGCGAACCGATATCCCGACTTCGTGCGCATATAGACGGGGGTGTTTCGACGCCAGCATCAGTCTGAATCCCTGGGCGGTCGGGCGACACGGAAGCGAGAAAGCGGCGAGAAAGTGCGTGGAAGCCGGATACAATGTTATCGGAAGAAAGCGTGCGTTTTCTTTCTTCTCTTCAACCGTAAGTTTACATAACAATGTTTTGTGCTTGTAATTATGATTGACAACCTTTCACATGCCAAGGGCCGACGAACAATATGCGCGGAGGAAATGCGGCCGTCCGTGGTGGCATGCGCGTAATTGTATGTATGCATATTTATCCTCCCAGCAACCGCCTAACGCAACATTTCTGATGATCGCTCCAGTTACGACAAAGGCGTCGCGCCCATAGCATTCCACGTGTCTTCTTGCGACTCGATTCGACTCGACGGATACTACCTCAATGAGAAACAAGTTTTCCTGTCGGACGTCCTTCGATTACAAAATGAATTATGCACAAAGTTATGTTACGGGTACATGGAGGATAAACGAAGTCAATGCCAGCATCGATGTATGCGCTTTTGAATGCCTAATGGAGTTTAAGGGTATCACATAGGTGCGCACGCCGATGCGCCGGTGCCGTATAATTTTCGTGGCAGCGTGGATGCGACAGAGCTTATGCGTCGTAAATGCCGACACATTTGCAGATTGGGCGGCGCTCACGAAGAAGCAGGCTTTTTATCCTCGAAGCCATGCGATTGGAAACTAGTCAATCAATCGGTCAGCACCTTGTCCCCACATTCTCAGACTTGAATTGGGAGAATAGCGACATGGTGTTTTATTCGACTCTTTTATTGAGAAGGTCTACTTCTAAACAAAGTGCTTTTAGCTAAGGAAGCAAGTTATTCCGTCAAGGTTGTGTAAAATTACGCTATGTTGATCTACTTTGGTGACTTCAAGTTGAACGATCATTCGAAAGAATCATGAACTAACGTAATTTATTCCGCAGTAAAATGACGTTTAAACTTTTTCAAGCGAAGAGCAAGTATGAGCGTCGTAGAATGGTAGACGCAGTCTTGCATGGCTATACTTGCGATTCACAGTGGTTGCGCACCCCGCTAAGGCGACGTTTCTCCCTGATGGGCCATCGATTTTCCGTGACAAAACATAAAGAGGAGAGTAATCGCGCGCTACACAGTGGCGGGATGATTCGATGGAATGATTAAGTCATGGCGAATTCTTATAGAAAAACGTGTTTATTAAAGGGCAACAGCCACCTATTCTTTTTTCCGCTTCACCGACACCTAGCTGAGCATGCTTTCTGAATTCCACTCCCCTCTTCGGCGACTCAGTGGTAGGTGTGACATTGATTGACAGAGTAGTGCTGATGAGGAAACAAGGATCATCTTCGAAGACGGGAAGCCGGCAATCATCAACTAAGAGCCGGAAGAAGGACGAGGAACTGGTTGAAATTGACAGCAGAACTCACATATATTCAGTCGCGTTCGTTGCTGACGGAGAGCACGTCGTGAGCGGTGGCAAGCAAGGCAAGATTCGACGATGGCAAGTCAGGGATGGCGCGGAGGTCGGGGAACCGATGGACGCGGGGAGCGAAATTTGGAGCATCGCGGTCTCACAAGATTCGAAGTGGATCGCGAGCGGAACGTTCGACGGCCGAGTCGTCGTATGGAACGCGGACAACAATAAAAAAGTGACCGAATTCAAAGGGCCTGGCGATAGCGCGGTGCGTGCTGTCGACATCTCGCCGAACGGGACCAAAATCGCTACCGGATCGAATGACTGCACTGCGCGCGTCTGGTCGCTCTCGACTGGCATGCAACTGTTCGAAGCGTTCCAGCATGTCTTTGCCGTGTCTGCAGTTAAATTTTCACCCAACGGGCGCCTTGTCGCCACTGGCACATGGCTCCGTGACTCCGTTCGGGTGTACGACAGTCAGAGTGGCCACCTCCTTGTCGACTTGCCGGTCCAAATTGGCTCGACCTTGAACGATTCTCTCGCCTGGGCCGGCGACAACGAGCAGCTATTTGCCTTGTCGCGCGACGGATTTGTCTACAGTCTCGACGTGGCTGCTGGGCAGATACTGTCCAAATGGCGCATTCATACCGTCGACTACGAACCCAGATGTATCTCCCTAGCGAGCAATGGCGCGTTCATCGCCGCCTCCGCCGAAACGTCGGTCTCATTTTGGGATCCTACGTCGCACAAGCAGATCGGCACTCTCTATCACCATCCGACGCGCATCTATTCCATGGCTATCTCTGCTAACTACGACCTCTTGATGGGCGGAGGCTCAAGGATTACGCTACCCAACCTCGTCGATTGCCTCCCGTGTCCATAC
>JBBPKB010000309.1:0-14794 GCA_038089035.1 Boletellus dicymbophilus
ATTTGTTTAGCATGCTGATTTAGCTTATTTAGGACCAATTTGTGATTGGATAATATTCTTAGTTACTTATTCCGATCAAGAACACCATAAATGTTTTGAGTGTGTAATTGAATCTGTTGTTAATACATCACCTATTATATATTCAGGTATTTTTAAGTGGCTAATCCAATAATATAGGAACAATATGTTTACTAATAGGTACCCAATATATTTCGTCAACATTTCTGGTCGTGCCTCAGGTGTGACTCAGATTCTCGCCACCGCATTCAAAACACGTCTCCCATCTGTGACTTTCAGACTGGTGGTTGCTTCACTTTTTTTCAGTGCGAGTGTACACCACTATACTACTGCCATGTACTAGAGGCATTAAAAGTTCAACGTCGCGCATGTCTGAGTTGGAGAGTGTCACATTTCAATCGCTCAGGCTGTGATCATCTGTGGTCGGATGAGCCCCAACGTTTATCTTTTCGCCACACCATCCAAAACGAGAACCTGTCTTATACAAATACAGTTCTGAAGTGCAAACAAACAAGAATCCCAAGGCTACTCGACGGCCGTAGCTCTGGTCCCGTACGTACCATTTTTTCTTTCCCCGCCCTCCTTTCCATGTAAAAATTCAGGCAACTTAAGCACACTGCTGTTACCCCGCAAACCGAGTCACGGAGCAGTGATAACACCCGAAAAGAGGATAGCGTCAAGTTCGCCCTGCTCCGGTGCTGACCCTTTTGTTTGTTTTCGGAAACATGTATATGCATTTTACAACCTGCCCCGTTGTACCCGTCGACCATGAACACCACCTGGTGATGGGACCAAGGAGCATCGGATGGAAGTACACCGCTTGATTTCCTATCTGCCAAGGAGTGGTGAATAGTGTGAATGATTCATCCATCACTAGAAAGCCGGGACCACTCACCAGGTGCTTCGACGCAAAGTGGACGCTGTCGTGCGTGATACATCAGCGTCATCCGTCGTGGAAAAGGTAGGATTGCTTACCATACTGTAGTGATATATCAGCTCCGGGAGGCAGGATTCACCTCGCTGCGTGCGAGTGATGTATACATGTTACTGTAGTAACAATGTAGGGTGGATGCTATCCGGAGCAAGTGCTATCCTTCGCGGGAAAGACAGAGTTGCTTACCTTGGGCGACAAGTACGAAGGCGGGGCCCACCTTGCTGTGCGAGAGTGATGTATCAATGCAGGGCGGACGCCACTGGGTGTGACACTGATCAGGGTCATCTGTCACGAGAAAGACCTCAGGTGATATATCAGCACGGGAAGAAGGGAACTACCTTCTCGGGCGAAGGTTTTGTCTCTGTAGCATCACGGGCATCGGCGTCATTCATCGGGGGAAGGGTGGAATTGCTGGCCTTTATGTAATGTATCAGCCCGGAATTGGAAACCACCTCGCTGGGAAAGGCTCACCCGTGTATCGGTAGCTGTGCAGGGTGGATGCTATCGGGTGATAAATATATCAGCTCCGGGAGGCGGGGTTCCCCCTTGCCGAGGGAGAGTGATGTATCAACAGCAAGCGGAGGCCATCATAGGTAATACTGTCCAATTGGATAGCGGGAAAGGGGAGAAGGCTTACCGTTGAGTGATGTATCACGAAGATTGGAACTGAGGTGGGTGCAAGTGATATATCACGCTAGTCCGGTGACCAGCCACGTAATGAATAAGTGATGCACGAAATTGGAAAAGTGTTATCGATGTGGAACGTGCTATTATTGGTCTATGGATTGACTAGAGAATGGCACCGCTTTAACTCCCGTCGCCTTACATATACCGCCCTTCGATAGTACCTCTACGTACTAGTATCCCCTGCGATTTGTATGTGGTAAATCGGTTTCCGATGGATTCCACTTTGCAAGCTACTGCTATGGCCAGTCAGCAGGTTTATTACATGACTCGTAAGCTCTCTTACCGTGGCGTTTGTCCGGGTCGTCGACATAATTCCCCCAGTCGGCGTACTCACCGCGGTCGTATTTGATTACAGTAAGTACCCTTATACCCCCTGGTGGCGTTTTATCCACTCTGATCGAATCCAATGCTAGTCCTTACGTTCTCTGATGAAGTCAGTCTCACCATTGGATGACACCTGTAGTCGCTCATCATTTGATGATCTTCAAAGATAGATTACATTTGGGTGAGCAGACTCGGACACTTACACGTAAGGATTATGTGGCGCCTATTCTGACATATATTTCCGCAGAACTTCGAAAAATGGACCTTAGTGTCGAGCTTATTCGTGCTTGTATGTAACCTGCACAGTTCCGGAGTTAAATGGCTCAACATCTGGAAAGACTCGCTATTCCAGCCTCCCTTTGGCAGCGTGCGCCCAACTTACTTTCTGTCTGTGTGTCCTGATAACTTATCGGTTCACTAGATGTTTCGCGTTTTGTAAGCCTGAAGTTTTGTAATCCCGCATCTCAAGACCTAGCTGACGCAGTCAAATTGAAGGGGAAACTTCAATATTTACTGGTATCAGCACCGTTAAGGTGATTTTATGCAGCCGAATGGTTAACTAAAATACTAAGTATGAATGGTAGCCGTACGCATTCATTCGTTATCTCCCGCTGATTCAATACGTACCAGAACTAATACTAGGTGTGAGTACTTTTTTTCGATCCTTCCAATGTTCATCTTACTTAAACCTCAGTGACATTTCAAGGTGACACACTGTATGTTCTGATAACTTGGTTCACGTTGATTTTTTTCGGTGCTGCTGATTGTGAGGGGCTTACATCCAGTTCAAAGAAATTGAAATCTGATAGCCACAAGTGGTGATGATCCTCCGGGTATGGGCGATTTACAGGAGATCAAGATTAATCCTTGGCGTCCTTCTCACGGTGTGGGCCGCTGAAGTCCTCACGAATCTTATTTGGTGTTGCAAAATCAGCGTTCCGAATGGGCCAAAGGGTATGCACTGCAAACCATGCACTTTTATATATGTCGTGCACATGTATCGCAAGTATCTGATGCTTTATCGTAGCGTATTCGACCCAGGAGTTTGGTTACACGTCTTGCTCCGTGCAAACCAATTACTATCTCGTGGTTGTAGATGCTCTCCAGATCACCCTTGGTACATTGATGTCTCTGCTCGTTGCATATCAATGCCTCCGCGACTCGTACTTGACGTACAAGTCGACAAAGAAACTCCAATTGGACAAGCTCATGGCCATTCTCTTGAGGGAAGGTATCATCTACTTCCTTGCGTAAGCCCACGATCCCGCCCTGCTTCCTTTCGATTTCATTCTAAATAAACTAAATCATTTAATGTTTCGCTTTCGTGAACGAAGCATCTTGTCGTACGGAATCATCGATGTGCGGCTGGAGATCACTGCAAACGATCCGAAGGCGGAATGGTCTCTCTCAGCGATAGAATATATGCCCGCACTGGCCCTCGTTCCACGATTCATCTTGGCGTTAAGGGGGTATCATGCGCGCAGCAATGGCATCGATTCGCAGTTCGGTTTAGCACCGAGGATGGCAGTCGGCAGTAGCACTACCAAGGGCGCGCTCACTGGCACGTTCGCACGAGACGTCAGGCAGTCTCACCGGAGGAACGACTCGAGGGTAAAGTATACTGACGAGATAGGGTCGCAGGCGATTCCACTGGTAGCGCGGGAAACCGGCGATGCTTTTACCTCCGTTGGCAGCAGCGACCTTATCAATTTTGAGATGACTGGAAGTGTGCAAGCTTAGTTTTTCTTTTCTTTTTCTGTAGTAATGTCTACTTTTTCTTTTACGATAGACTTTGATCCCATGCCTAGATTGTATTTCCGCGTTTCATGCCATGCCGTCAATTCGTTCCACGTCATTACCGTCTCGCTGTAGGTTAGCCAATAAATTTATGTGTGTCGGTGCTGCAACTTGCGGCACCGAAGTCACGGGACCCCACACCTTGTCTCGATGCGACTCTTGGATCTCCGAACTGGCTTGATCCGCCGCTCGGAGTTGTGGGAGCTTCAAGTTGAAGCATGAAGGACGAGGGCAATCATCCAATCACAACCCCTCACGATCCCAGCGCTTGGCAATTCCACGCCTGCAGTTCTTCTTGACATGATCGCACGCTCGTCATCTAGTGCTACCTGGCGACAAAGAACTCGAAAGAAGAGGTCGTCGGCATTCGAGGAGGTGAAAAAACCAATAACTCTAGGTCTGGCCCAAGATGAGACAGAAGGCGCCGGGAAATCGCGAAAGGTGGAGACGCGCAGTACTATAACCTCAACTCCTTTCCATTGGGGGGGTTCGGAGATGTGGAGGTCATGCTTTTCTTTTCATTCGGCTGGATCAAAAACAACCCTGCAGCCAGAGCGGCTGGTGTTGCCGGCACTTGCACAAAAAAAGGTGCGTTGCTTGAAAGGCTTGATGTCATCTACGGCGATAGTACAACTTGTAAGAACCCTCTGGCTGCCGTCGGACTTTCGTGCCGAATCACACGTGCACGCGAACCATTTCGTCCTAATATCAGTACATCCGAATTTTTCAGAGCATCAGGCGTCTTGCCAATTGTTGGGCGTTACATTTTTTTTTAAAAAAAGGGGGGGGAGTAGTAACAAATCATAAACCATAGACTACCACACATTCGAGAACTCACAAGTCTGGAAGCGGATACAGGTTCCGCATCAACCGTCGAAACTTGGGATCCCGAAGCCCCTGCACAGATTTTGAAAGGAATCCGTGCAGGTTCCCCTTGATCGAAGCTTCGTGCAGCGCCAGCGGATCGCCGTTGTGGTCCTCGAAGAACGCCTTATACACCCTCTTGAGCTGTCGTATCTCCGCCTCGTTTTCACAGTTCATGAACCCGTAGTCGGCCCAGACCGGCGGGATAATGGAGGCCTCTTGACCAGCAGCGTCCACCACGATGAGCTGCTTCAGGTCCCATGCCGACTTCCTCATACCTCCCGGCGCGTGGAGAAGATCCCTAAAGTGCTCCTCGTGGTCCACCCGTAACCCCTTAGAGTGGAACAAATCAAGCAATCGCCGCCCCCGATACGCGTCGCAGAACTCGTCAAACGTGCACATGTCGGTCAGCGCGAAATACTTCTCCCCCAAACTCATCTCCTCCCACTGATGCGGACATGACGCAAATCCGAATTTGAGCCAGAGGTCCATGCTCGGACACGGGTGTGCGTGCGACCGGACGAGGACGTAAAGCCAGAAGCATTGTTGTTCCTCGACGGACTTCTTTGCTATCTCAGCCCGGATCATCCCCGGCGACTCGCGTTCGCTGCCGCCGATGAATCGCCACCCGCGGAGTATCATTCCATCACTCTCTTCGCGCTGCTTTTCGTCGGAAAGCGGTTGGCCTGCGAGCGCAACGATGTGTTGGTTCTGCAGGAACCAGGGGAAGTAGCCGCCCCTGGGTTTCTCTGGGATCTTGTAATACGCGTTCTTGATTTCATCGACCAACACGCCGCGAACGCGCCAATCATGGACGGTCTTGGGTGGAATCGACATCACTTTAAAGAGGCCTACAAGAAGGGCGCGCATGTCGGGAATGATTGGTCGCATGTCTTATGTAAATGAGATCCAAGTGACAGGACATACCTACATATAAACCAAATAGGAATGTTCTTTCTCGCGCGGTAGTTGTCCGATTGAACCCATAATCCTCGCACGTCTGCGGGTGATCTGGAATCAAGTCCCTACGGACAGCTCGGGCGAGGTGATAAGCTGTATTGATCGGCCCGTTTGGCTTGCAGTCGAATATGTGGCAAGCCCAGTCGTCCTTTTGACACTGTTTCGAACAGTAGTAAACTTTTTGGCAGCCTGCGCAGCGCCTGAGATTGGCCTCGTCGTGATCTTCCGATTCCCCGTCACAATAGTGACACGTCCGAGTCATCTTGAACGATTTGGTGGGCGTGAGAAGCAATATCGTTATTTATGATGCGCACGGACCACTCCGGTGACCAAGACAAACGGTGAAGTGAATGTGAGAAGATGCGCTCTGTTAGAAGGGTGTTCATAGATCAATCAAGCTCGGTCGACGAGACAAGGGCTGAAATTTACCAGTGACATGTTCGGGCCATCGCAGACGGTTGATTCGCACGTGAGCAAGTGTTGGGCCACTCTGCACAGCCACAACTAAAGATTCCCACGTTCCATCGACAACCACTACGATACGCAACAGCTATGCGAGGGGACGGAGTCAAACCATAGGTGAAAATTCTCCTCCTTTGATTTGATAGCCCAAAGCTGAAAGGCGTAAATACATGAGCGGTTAACTGAAACGCGCCCCAAAAACGTCAACAGGAATTGAAGACGGCGTATCGAGTGACAGCGGAAGAAGTGAAACACGAAAATAAAAGTAACGGCGGTCCGAAAGTCGAAACGGCGACGCGCGGAAAAGATTAATACCTTAAATGACGATGCGATTGCCTCAGGCTTTGCCACACTTCAGCTCAGATTAATGCTTTCATGAATTGAAATATTTATACGCTTGAAGCGTCTCGGTCCAAATAGCTGTGCACGAAGGGCGCAGTAAGAACCGACGAACGGATATCCACGAAAATGACATTTAGAGAGACTCACTATGCATGTTACCAGCGTCATACTTTAACGCTGCCCTTTTTACCACCTCCAAGGCTCTTCCACCACTTCTCCTCGCTCTTTTTCTTACCTCTGGAATCACTCCCCATGCTACGACCTTTCTCGCCGCCTTTCCCTGTCCGCACGCCTTTCCCCCGAACTTCCTTTGTTCCGCCAGCCTTCTTGATGACAGTGGATATCCCCGAGGATATCCCTTTTCGTTGCGCCAGGTCTAATGGCGGTCTGCTTTTCTTTCCAGGAAGTAAAGTGGATGTACGCAGTGTGGTTCCACCGGAACTAGATGCACTCGGCGGAGGCGGCGAATATGCTCGTGTCGAAGACGACGGACTCGGTGATTCATCCTCTTCATTAGCATCCTCGTCAGCGTCTGCGCGTTTCCGTTTCCCACCTCGCGTGGTGGAGGAAACCGAGGACGATAATCGAGCATGCGCATGAGACGGTCTGAAACCGCTTTCCCACTGTTTTTTGTACAGTCGGAAAAGCGCCATCGCGGCGCGAGCGTCCGTCACCTGTTTTGCCTCCGATATGAGACGTAAACATAACAAACAAGCGAGGGTCGCATACACTGCTATGTTCACCGCCCTGGATGACGATACCCAGTTCTTGTTGCACAAGGACGCGTAACGCGGGGCGACGGGACTTGACGACGCGGTGTTTATATGCCAACGATTGAGTATCGCGAATCTGCGGAGACGGGTGGGAGAGCAAGAGCGCCTATATGCGCGCAAGGAGGTCGCAAGAGAGGCACATGTACGTCGTACATACGGTTGCCGTACCTTGAGATCGTTGTATATAGCATGACCGACGAGTATCCGGTCTTTGATCAGGTCGGCCACCGTTTTCTGAACTTCCTGAAATGGTCTGGCTGTCGGCTCCGTCAGTCGAGGTGAACTCTGCGACCACCGTAAGGAATGCCCACCTGAACCAGCAAGGTCAGTGCTCCGAACACCGCTCCACTGGGTTCGGTAGTCGACGACCTTTTCGCGCTGCTTGACAAAGACGTCGAGAACGACGGCACCCGTGAAGTTGACGACGCTGACGCGTGCAAGGGAGGACTCGATCCCTTCGATGCCAACGCCAACCATCTCGCAGTCGATAGCGAGATATTTACCAGGACTGTAAATAGGAAATGAGACCAGAAAATGCCACATGAAACAGCGCGCACGTAGACCGGGAAGCAGTGTGCTCTGCTTTCCCAAGCACAATTCGCCGTAGGGCACCGATCGACTCGCCGTTCTTTACTTCGGTAGTCTCGAGATCGGCATGCTCGCTGGGGTTGTCCGAGCTGCGTGTTTTCGGCGGTGGTATCGTGTTGGAGGACGCCCCATCGATTTTGCGCCGTTTTCGCGGGTGAACCAGACTCTGAGCCAGACGTGAGAATCGCTGCTGCAACCAAATACGAAAAAAAAAACCCCCCGACTTTCTGTAGCTTGAACCAGTTTGAGGACGGTCCGCTGGATGTGCCGGGAGGTGGACAACTTGAAGTCATGAATGAATTGAATCCGATCTCCGACATCAATTACCTCCCCGTCATATACCACCGACTTTGATTGTATACCCACAACATGCCCAAGAAACCCAAGTCCGGACCGCCCTACCTGGACACACCGGACGAGGTGTACGTCGTAGTCTCGTGTCCCTGGGGGATGAACGCGCAGCCACGCTTGCGGGGCCAGCGCGACGTTGACCGCATCGCGTCGTGGGCGCAGCTCGTCCTCGAGCAACGCGGACTGGGCGGTGGCACGATTGAAAGTGTCTACACCATGGGTACGGTATGTATCGCAAAGCACGTCTCTCTACGCCCGAGTTGGCGGTTCACGCTAACAGTCTACGCCTCACGGGCGGGTGGTCCACAGCGCGATGAAATCATTCTCCAGTTTGAAGCGGGCACCGATATAATTCCACTCCTCGGCGAACATCGCTTGGCGAATATCGCACAGAAGTGGAAAGGTCCTCCCGACGACGACCGCGCGACACGTGTATTTCTGTACAACTGGAGGAACAACGGCGATCCCGCAACCCGTAAGTCGAATCCATGCGCGCCGTCTTGTCGTGATGCGTTTTTTTGAACGGGCTAGTGTATCTGGCAACTGGTGACCGCCACCTTCAGATAACTGGACCGAGAATACCCCGGAGAACGTCTCTACCCGCGACGTGCCCGCCAAGTCCCCATACCCAGCACCTTCTTGGACGTCACCACCCCATTCGCTCGCTAATTTTGTCCTTCCCATCCCACCGATCTCGCTTCCAATACCCGACCCTGTGAACATTCCAGTAAACGGACCATTGTCAAGAGCACCGCTGGCCCCGTCCACGGCGACACCATCCAAACAAAGAAACGAGGACGAGGACGAGGCAGAGCCTGGAGATCTGCATCATCCCGGGGTGAGCGAAACACGTTTTTTTATATGGCATTTCACGCATATCTTTTCCCACCATCCGAACGCCAGCACGCCGGACTTTTCAGGCCTTATCAACCGCCGTCGCAGCACCCGTCACGTGCACAATTCCTAAACCAATCGGATAAAGATGCGTTCCCGGCCCGGGCATCGCCACCTCCTAGATTCGTGAAGAAGCTGGACCCATACGAGCTTGGCATGTTCCGGGTTCACTCTCGGTTTTGTCCCTGACCTGCCATGCTTGTACAGAAGAGGATGCGCTCAACATACTCCGTGCACCGGGGCCCTTCCAAGAGGAGGACGCAAATGTGGTCAAGGACGAAGATCACATCCCGACATTCCCCTTGTCCATCAAGCTGGAACACCGTGAGCCTGAGCTCAAGGCCGAGGACGAACCACATTTTCTGCGTAAGTCACTTCCTCGGTTGTTCCCCACGTTGTGTCCTTGTCTTGTTCCTCCGAACGCCAATACTATTGCTGATGAAACCCTACGCACGCGTGTTTTTTGCTCTTATCTAGCACCCGAAAACGTACCCCCAGCGAGCTTGGGATATCAACCCACCGACGAACTTGCAGCATACATAACCGCCCATCTTCGTGGTATGGCATCGACGTCCTCGCTGTCTGGAGGTTCCAGCGGTGGTACCGCCTCTCGGCCTTCTCCAAGTCCGCGCGGTAAGATCCCCTTTGTTACTATTTATCTGAACACGTGGTGTCACATCCTTTGTAGTTCGTGTTAAAAGAGAATACGAAGAAGACACGAGCACGTTGTTAGGTGCGTTTACGGAAGTTTTTATGCCACTTCGGCTGACTTGTGAACGGACAGGGAAAGGCAAGCGAATCAAGGTTGAGCAGTAGAGACTAGTGACGATTGCGTTGGTCGTTTCCTCGTGTCTCCCCTCCCACATACATCATCGGCAGCCGGTATTTTCAACCAGTTCTTTCAAGTCGTCTCGCCGTGGAGAATGCATCACGGACATGCGTTTTTGCCTCCAGGACATATGTATACCAAACGTGTGTCGTAACAAGTTTTTGATTGGACACTTTGTATCAGGTTTTTTTTTCTGATATTACCTGTTGTCTACATACGTCCCTCCTTCGTATAGCAACCTGTTGTTGTTGTTGTTGTTTTTTAAAAAAAACCTGATCAGCATAGATTTTTTGTATTTCCCTTGGTCAAAAGAATGTCACACTTGCAACCCGAAGCCGAGCTACTTGTGCGCCATGAGATACCGGAATGAACTAGACAGGGTAGTCGACTTTCAATGATTCCGTTGGGCAGCAAGGAAGAAAAAAAAGTGTAAGAGTGTGCTGTCTATTTTCACGATGCAGTTGACCTACCTCGGTAATCAGATAATATCTCAGCTGTAACTCGTAAGTTCAGTCGAGGGTCCTTGGTACGTCCTGCCTGATCAAACACCGAGCACACTGCACTGGGATTTTGACAAGGCCCAACAGTAATGTAAGGTATCGTTCTCGTCTGCGCCGCCACTTTAGATTTCACTTATCACGTTTCACACCTTCACGTTTTCACGTCTCCATGTTTACATTTTTGACACGCGCTAGCGCGTCCTTTTTCCTATCACCTCATTTTCTTTCTGTTCTTCGTTCTTTGTCTTACTATGATATCATTCTCGCTAATAAGTCTCCACCTCATACTTTTTCTTTATCCCTCTCATGTATTTAGTCTCCCAGTTTGAAGCCTTCGAATAACAGATAAGTTTCCCCCTCTCCCTCACGCGCTCTTAAGTCGCAGCGTGCGACTCAACTCGACCCGTCCGACACCGACTTCGATTCCGACTACGACATCCGTTACCACTACTTACTTTTACCTTCTTAGGTTTACTTCCTTGGTTTGACTCTGTTCCCTAGTATTGGAATTATTTAGTATACGCATATTTGGTGCTTACATAATCACTATACTTCGCACTACTGTAGTTTACTTAGTCCTTCTTTAGTGACTACAAGTACTCTACAGGTTACAGCGAGCCTTCTAACACCTAGAATTCGCACTCAGGTTGCGCTCCGCTCCTAGCGGCTTCGCACCCCCTACAGTAATTTACAGTGGAAACATACGAGATAGCAAAAAAAAGCAGAGGCAAATGAAATACAACAAACTTGTGTCTTGTGTACGATTTCAATTTCCTGGCACAGATCCCGGACTGCCGTCAGCCTCAGCGTCAGGACCCAATGGTGTTCCACTGGTATTCTGAGATTGATCCTGATCGGCAGTCGACACTCTGTTGGCATTACTCAACACGTTCCATAGGAACCCGAACACAAGTTTAGCTATCGCCGCCACGATTCTGACGACCGGATTTAGGAGGCTCGAGATGATGAGCCCAACCCACGGCGGAGCTGCGCCGCCCATTCCAGCTGCTTGCAATCCAGCGAACAAGGAGCCGGCTCCTACTCTGCCACCGTAAAAGACGCTTTGCAAGAGAGGCGCAAGAGTCCCTGCAACACTCGGTCAGTTAAGAGGTTCGCGACACAACAGCATCATTTTTATGTAAATAAGATGTGTCTGAAACCCACACACACACACACACCTTTTATAGGCCCTAATGGTCCGAAGCCGATCAGTCTTAGAAAAATCGATTGTGGGGCGAGGGATGTTACCGCGCTGAATGCGATGGAGGAACACATATGAGGATGCAGTTCTCTGAAATCACCTGTGCGATTGCGAGTCGGATTTCTTTCTTTCTTTCTCCATGATGTACTCTCGGAGAAATTGACGCACCGCATGTGACTATGATCTTGCGCAGCCACGGTTTCAATGCAAGCACAAGAGTCGTGACGGCCTCTTCCCCGATTCCAATGCGCCTTGTGAAGCCGATGAGGGCCGATCCGATGTTACCGAGTAACCTGTCGACCGTCTCGTCCCTGTTAGCGTGGCCTGGCACCACGCTAGTGGAAAAAAACGTCTCCAGGCGACCGTTTCGGACCGGACGTATGGGTTCGGTGTTGTTTACAGCGGACGGCTCGGAGGTTGACATTGTGTCGACAATGAGGAGGAGCTCGAGGTCGTTGAGTAGAACGCAGTTCTGGGCTATCACGTACGCGTGTCCATCGGTTCCATGCCGTTTCTTCGTGGGAACCATCATTGTGCTGCATAACTATTCGCCATGCGACCTCATACCGCTGATGAGTTCATGGAGAATCGATCTTATTTCCCAGGAACTGAGCGCCGGAAAAGGGTAAAAAAGAAGCTTGATGCCGCGGACGTCTTATGTTGCGTTGGGACTCGCTGTATGCGCTCCTGAATACAGCGTGTGTTCCGTCTCCGTCAGTGAATACAGTTTTAAAATCAGATAGCGATCCCCCCAATCTCATCCAGTTAACCTTATATTGAACAAGTCTAGAAACGCAAATATCTCTGATGGCAACCATTCGACGATGAATTCATGGCACGACGAATGCCTCGCGCCAGCTTCGGTCGCTTGGAAATATACAATGCAGCCACTAGATCTTGTTGGGACTAATACAGTATCAGCTGTAGCAGGTAATTAGATAATGAAATGATGTGAGTGAAAGAAGAATTACACACCCACTCGCATCCTCATCAAACAGATGAGGAGAAGAGCTCTAATATTGTGGGCATTTTCAACTAAATGTCATTGTCTTTTGGCTCTGCCACCCCACTTTTCATGAGGACTAAGTACAGCATCTAATACTCCTAGACAAGCATACTAGCACACAACTCAGTTGCATGATACAGCAGACTGATATTATATAATCACCCAGTGTCAGAACTGAACAAAGGCAGTACTACAGTGTATTTAGATATGGTAAAAAAAAGCAATAAATGAAAACTCACCTCAGTTGCTGCCTGGAAGAAGTGCAGAGAATGACTGAGGGAGATGAGGAAATGAAGTCTGAAATTTATACCTAGGGACAGAGAAGTGATCATATGTAACTCCACTAATAGAAAAAGGTTCTAAAAAAGTATGGCCAGGTACAAACCAATATAAGTCCTGAATGTCCACCCAAAGATCTCCAATCTGGTTTGCCTCTAAACCTGGGAATTAGGATAAGTTAGTACATGGAGTTTTGGCAGGAGTTTGCTGTCAGATGAGGTCTAGCCACTGTGTTGTATAGCTGTCATAACATAGTAATCCATATGATAGTTAATCTTTTGTCTTGCATTAACTTTATTTCACCTTGATTGTTCATACCTATTCATACCTTACTTGTAGAGTATTTAGCTTGTATGATACTGTACAGATACCTCGGCTTGTTTGCCTGGAACTGCACTGAGGTATGACACTACTATTGTACATTCATACTACCATTTACTTACCATTTGTTAGTTCACTTGTTTAGGTGAATATATTTAGCTCATTTGCCTAGAACTGTACTGAGTTCACTCATTTAGGTAACTTGTAACCTTTGACAGGTTATGAGCCCTGTGCTCATCATGGAACCCACTATGAAAGAAGATCTATACACTATTCTGAAGCTTGAGGCTGATGGTCACAACTGGGTAATATTCAAGAATTGTCTGGAATGGACTCTAGCCACTCATGGTGTTGTTGATCACCTAACTGGCACTGCCACAAAACCCAAGAATCCTGGAGATGCTGTGAAACTGGAGGATATGGCAGTATATGAGAAAGCACTTGCTGACTGGTGAAAACCTGAATTTATTTGTTTCCAACAGCTTGTTTGTACTCTATCCAATTTGATGCTCTGGAAAATCCTACATGACAATACTGTTATCCAAATGTGGAAAATGATTACCATGGGGTATGAATCCAAGACTTCTTTGGTTCAGACTGATCTGTACACAAAATTCCAGAACCTTTTGTGTACTAAGAAGGGAGATTTGTGAGCTCACCTTGACAAACCCTGTATTGGAAGTTGCCAATAATTGTTACTGGTCACACAGAGGTCTCAACAGAGAAAGACCTGAGTCCTATGATGTCCTCAGTAGATGTCAAGCTACTGTATTAAAGTATGTACCTATAGAACCTATAATAGGTTAGTTACAGTAGAAAATGTAGGAAAATGTGCTACTTACCCTCAGTGGATGTCAAGCTACTGAGGGAATAAACTAGAGAAAGTACGAAGATTTGTACGCTCTAAGCTTATCTAATAATTACCATAAAAGGTAACCTAATGTGTGCTAGTCAAAAAATAACAACACTCTGAGCCAGCCACAAGGAACTAGCTGCTGTTGGTGTCATTCTGTTGAATGCAGAATACACCTCTAATATTATTCAATCCCTCCCACACTCCTATCAAACCCATGTTGCCCATCTTTCATCTGCTACACACTTACTTAAGCAAGAGATCTTGGCAGATGACTTGATGAATTATGTACTTCAGGAACATGACTGCTTGGCAATGAATTCAAAATCTGACCAAAAGGAGAAAAGTGTTGCACTCACTGTTTCAGGCTGTGCATCTTGTAATAAGGAAGGGAAGTTGAAACAGGACAAACCTAAGGGACTCTGTTGGAATTGTGGTGGAAAAGGCCACAAGAAGGATCAATGTCCCAGTTCCCTCCAGGACAGCTCTCAAGGGTTGAGCACCAGTGGAGGAAAGTTGACATCTGGTGAGTTAAAGAGGAAGACCCTGACATCCCATAAGGGGACTAGTACAACTGTACACTCAGTGCAAGAAGAGAATGGTGCCTGGATCACTTGTGCCCTAGACAAATATGATAGTGATGGTGATCCCATTCTAGGTCTCATAGATTGTGAATTGGATGATGAAGATTGGTTCTCAGAGGTTGATGATGATGAAACTGAGTTAATGACTATTGATTCCCCCAGTGATCTTGCTGACACACTTGCATATGCTGCTATTAAACCAATAGATAATGAATATATTCAGGAAC
>JBBPKB010000310.1:0-14781 GCA_038089035.1 Boletellus dicymbophilus
ATCTAAATAAGGTGTTGACTACCAAGTGAGCCTAGGATAATACAAGAATGTGATAGGGATGTTGTACTGGTTTAGATAAGGAGGAAATAGAAGAGAAGTGTACAGGAGTTGGAGTTTGTATATGATCAGCAATAAGATATTGGTGATTGTAAAGGGTCCTTCATGTTTTAGCATGAACTTTGGGTTTGGGAGGGAGTGTGTCAGGTTCTTTGCTTCTAGCCAGACATTATCACCCTTGGAGAAAGAAATGAAAGGTTTCTTGGAGTGAGCCTTTATAACTTGTCTGGCTAGTTCATAAGTGGCTAGGACTTTGTTTCATGCAGTGGAGAGGGCTTTCAGTTGTTCTTCAATGGTGGGGAGGTTGGTTTCTACAAGGAGAGTGGAAAGTGGATGAGGTTCATACAGTGACCTCCAAAACTGTTATAATACCTAACCTCAATATGGTGTGCAAAGCACACCACCAATACCTGTGGAAATATCGCTTAGCTTTAAAGATATAAAAGGAAGTACATACTTCTAGCTACAAATCGGTCCTTGGATCATGTGATTTGGACCAGTGGCTGTGGACATACACTTATTTTAATCCAATGATACTATTGTAACAGTTTTACACCTTTTAAAATAAAGAAAGTATTCTGGGTATATTAATACTTGATGTAGCCCCCTTTTGCCTTGAGTACTACCTGAATCCTCCTAGGCATGCTTTCAATCAACTTTTGACACTCCTCAACTGATATCCTCTCCCACTCCACTTCAACTCTCTCCTATAATGTATGAATTCCACTAGGAGGATGTTCATGCTCTGCAAGCCTCTGCTTGAGGTAACACTAGAGATGTTCAATGAGGTTTAGGTCAGGAGACTGTGCATGCCATACCATAGTCCTAAATTCCTGCTCCTCTAATCACTCTCTGACCTTCCTGCAGGTATGCTTGGGGTCATTGTCTTGCTGAAAGATCATGTTAGAAGGATTAAGACCATGAAACTCAAGGGTGTTCATGAGTTCATCCTTCAAAATCTGAAGGTATAGGTCTCCATCCATTCTTCCATCAATCTTTACAGCAGAGCCAACTTCCTACCAAGTCATACAGCTCTACATCATCAAGGAACCTTCTCCAAACTTAAGAGTTCCATCTACTAGTCTATCACTGAGCCCCTCACCTGTCTTTTTCCAAGCCCACTTGTGTCCATCTGACCCCAGTTGATTGATTTTCATCTCATCAGACCAGACTACCTACTTCCAGTCCTCTAGAGTCCAGTCCTTGTGAGCATAGGCAAAATCCAAATGAGCTTTACAATATTTAGCAGAGAGAGGTGTGTGTTTGGACTACAGCTTTCATACCAGACTTTTTCAAGTGTTAGTGAATTTTACTAGTGGAGAGAGGTTGGTTGACAATATTGGTGAGGGCTTTGGTCACCTGAACAGCATTTTCTGTCTTTTGAGTGGAAATAAGATGAATGACATGACATATATTGACAGCAGAAAGCTTAGATGGGCAGCCTCCTATGGACTTCTGGAGCTTAGAATGCTCCTTAGAATGTAACCTGAATATAGCAGAGACATGGACACTAGTGGTAGCAGCAATGGAGTGGACAGATTGACCTGTGTCCAACATAGGAATAATGATGTTCTTTTTAGCAGAAGCAAAATATCTGTCATATCTCATGCATTTTGACCTCTCTCTGACCTCTCTGATAATACTCCACTAGTACCTCCAGTATATTTTCCATATTCTACCTAGACACTTTCCTTTGGATCCTCATAGAGGAGTAATTACCTATGTTTCCACTTCCATCTGGAATATTCCTGACCTTTCTGTTCTGTTTCCCTCTGATTACTCATATTCCAATACCAGTGCTCACTTAGGAGTGCAGCTCTGAGGCTATGCTTGGTATAGTTTTTCCTCTATCTTTCCAGTATCTTCTAGTTTCCATTTCTAACTTAGTCATCTGTTTCTTCCACAGTATAAATACTCCATAGTATTCTGCTTTGTAGAACTTAGTTGGAATATTAAGTTAGCCATCCTACCTTTGTATCCTCATCTTGCTGTTGCTGTGTGATTTCTATCCTCCATCTTAAGTGCTTAGCACTACTCTCTGATCCAACTCCAATCCTTCCAAAATACCAGGGGAACTGAATCCTCTGCAAGGGAACACCACATAAGGTGAAGCCAACACCCTGTTCAACCAAACTCTGCTTCATCAGAGTTACTCTGACCCTGCAATCAGTAGTTTAACAAGATTTCATGATAATGGTGGTTGAGAATCAAGAAGTGTGTGAATGTTTTTAAACTCTGAAATACTCCTTGTATGTGTATCTTTGTTTGTAGAATTAAACCAGACCAAATCTCATTCAGTTTCATTCAGATTTTATCTCACTCTCAAAAAGATGCAAAACTGTTGCAATGGTATCATTGGATTAAAATAGGTGTATGTCTACAGCCACTGGTCTAAATCACATGATATAGGGACCGATTTGTAGCTAAGAGTATGTACTTCCTTTTATATCACTAAAGCTAAGTGATATTCCCATGGATGTTGGTGGTGTGCTTTGTGCACTGCATTGAGGTTAGGCATTGCAATGGCTTTAGAGGTCACTGCAGCTATACATGAGGTAAAATGGAGATTGATTTGTGATGGAGTGGGAGCAGTGATTGTGTGTGAATTTTGAATGAGAAATCATTTCTGCCCATGAGGTTGGGTTCACTTTGTAGAAGATCCAAAGGTAGGTTTTGATTTCTTGGTTGATGCATTCAGTTTCACCATCAGACTGTAGATGGTATGCAGTTGATAGGGAGAGGTCATATCCAAGGAGGTTGATGAGTTCCTTGGTGAAAGCCAAGATGAATTGTGGGCCATGATTGGAGATGATTTTATTGTAGAGTCCAAATCTGGAGTAGACTTTGTGGAAAAAGAGGATGGTGATGCTGGGGGAGTTGATGTCTTTCTTTATGGGGCAAAGAATCACTCCCTTTGTAAAGCCATGGTCTACCATGACTAGGAGAGTATCAAACCCAGCAGAGAGGAGAAGGTCAGTAATCAGATCACAGGAGATCTATTGGAAGGGTCAGGATATGGAAGAGCAGATAGGGAGGAGTGGAGGAGAGGTGGGGTGTGTGTTAGCCTTGTTTTGTTGACAAATGGCACAACCTTCTATGTAACATTTGACAAAAGAGGCTAGACCAGGCCATCAAAACTTGTGGTGACAAGTTATTGGGTTTTTAAATAACCAGGATGTCTGGCAGTAAGGTAATTGTGGTGCTTCTGAACACATGATTGGTAGAGATCTGTATCATCAGGGATGTAGATGCACCCTTGATAAGAAAGAATGCCAGAATCAAATTTCCAGTCTGAAAGGTGGGATCTGAATTTAATGGAAAGGAGTTCTAAGCCCTGGAGGGCAGTTTGGATGATGAGATCAGAGGAAGAGGAAATGACAAGTCAAGAAGAGAGGTTTGTATTAATCATGTTGACAAAGAGATTGTCTAGGAGAAGGATGACATCATTGTTATCTTGATCAGCAAGGGGTATAAGGTCAGGATAGCAAGAGAGTGCATTTGGTCCCATGAGATCTTTTCCAAGGACATGGGAGAATTTCAGGTTGAAGTCAGTGAGATCAAGAAGCTAGCATGCCTGGTAATGATTAAGGTTTTGTGGCTGATGAAAGTATGTGAGGTTCTTGTGGTCATTAAAGACTTGGACCATATGAGGTGATTCATGAGATATTGGTGCCATATTTTCAGAGCATGAATTATCATGAGAAGTTCTTTGTCATGAATGTCATAGTTTCATTCTACAGCAGTGAATGTCTAGAAGAGGTATCCACAGGGGTTCCAGTTGCTATTAGAATCTACTGGAAGGAGGATACCTTCAGAGACATATTTTGAGGCATCAGTGGTGACAGCAAAAGGTTTTGAGACATCAGATATCTAGAAGATGGGTTATGAGAGGAAAATTGTTTTTAGGGAGGTAAATACACATTTACAAGCCAAGGACCAGTCCCAGGGTTGATTTTTTTTGATAAAGTCAAGAAGAGGTTATGCTATATCTGGATATCCTGGGATGAAGTGATAGTAGAAGTTCACAAAGCCTAAAAAAGAGTGAACATGTTCAATGGTCTGGAAGGTCAGCCACTAGGAGATTCTCTTCAACTTTACAGGATCCATCATGATTTGGTCCAGTTTGATGATCATCTGAGGTAATTAACCTCAGTAGTTGCAAGTTTGTATTTTTTAAACTTCAAACAAAAGTCCAGTTTTTTCATTCATTATAGGACAAGTTTCATTCAAGCAGTATGGATTTTATTGTCAGGAGAAAAGATCAGGAGGTCATCCATGTAGATAATGAGCCAACTCTCCATAATCATATCATGAAAGGAATCATCATGAACTACTGGAATGTCAAGGAAGAATTCATAAGTCTGAAGAACATGATAGTAGGTTCAAAGAGGCCTTTGTATGTGATGAAGGCCACCTTCCATTCATTGGTTACTATATTTTATCCAGATATTGTTGTAGCCCCATCTGACATTGAACTTTGTGAAGAACTTGGCTCCTTTGAGCTTATTAACTAGGTTAGAGACTAAAGGGAGGGGGTATGCATTGCAGTTGGTGTGTTGGTTTAGATATCTATAATCCTAGTAAGGTCAAAATCCACCATCTTTCTTTTTGATAAGGAAAAAGGAGGTGGCTTGGGGAAACTTTGAGGGTAGAATCTTTCTAGTTCAAAGGTTTTCTTCAATAAAGTCTTTCACTGCTTTCTTTTCATCAGGAAAGAGGAGACAAATTTTCAAGACCTTAGAGATGAAGGACTCATTAAGGTTGATCACATGATCATAGTCATGCAATAGGAGTATATGGTTGGTAGCTTCCTTTTCAAAAATAGAGGCAAATTCAGCATATTTCAAAGGGAGGGTAGGCTTTGGTTTTTTGAGTTTGGCCTGTTGGGTGAGCTCAGTGAAGAGTGTGATCTTGCAAAAACATTTTACAACAGGGGAATTCAGATAGTATCAGTTGGCTACTTTAGAAATGTGTCCAATTGTATAGCTCATATGAGCATGTTTCACATAGTCTTTTTTCTCTTTCTTGTTCATATAGGAAAGGAGGACATTCCACTCAGTGAAGTCTTGGTTTTAATACTTCAGAGATGGGGGTGAGGTGGCAGCAGAAGAGAATTTTGCCATATACTTCCCTCTAGATGAGGTATGGAAGAAATACAGGTTTAAAGATTGGTCAAGTTTTTTGTCTATCTCAACAGATTTCTTCTTCCAATCTATCTGAGGGTTTATTACCTTCAGCCATGGGTGTCTGAGAATTAGTTTTTCATTTCCACAGTGAATCACATAGAAGGAGAGTTTTTGAGTGATGGTCTGATGTAGACAAAGAGGATGGTAGAGAATTTGATTGCTCTTTATTTGTTCAGTGAGTGTCTATGTTTCTGATATTTAGGAGTTGGCCAAGGCAGGTCAAGGAGAGCTTGTGTTTCTTGGTGAAGTCCTGTTACAACACCAGTACTATACTTATACAAAATGGTACATTATAGTTGTAATCATTACCCTTGGAACATGTACTGGATCATAGATCTTAATGATCCTAGATTAAAACCCTCTTATCTCCAAGTACATACCCTTATTTACCTTTCTTGTACACTTCTTGTCTATTTCCTCCTTGTCTAAACCAGTACAACATCCCCATTGTATTCCTGTATTATCCAGGGCCACTTGGTAGTCAATACCTTATTTAGATCATAGGAATATGTACAGCTTGGTCTGTGCATATACTCCTTAGAGTATAAATAGGGGTTCGCATGTACCATGTACCTTAGCCTAATCCACTTGTATCTTTGTTGGCATTCAGTTGCAAGACTTGAGCTACAAGGTATTAAGGAAATAAAGCTACACTTTCCTACTTGTCAGTCACACTACATTGTGTCAGTCATGATTGACCTAGTCAGTCATGCTATACTTTGTCAGTCACATCTTTATTCTTTATCTCACCAGCTATAGTGGGAGCTGTAAGATTGTCCAGCCAGTGTGGTACTAGGGGTCTTGCACCTGAGGTCATAACAAGTCCCAGTTGATGCAAGAGATTTCTGCACTGCTGTCTAGGAGAGTAGTGATGTTGACAGCTATTAACATGCTTGAGGGGTTGATGATTTGTAGAGAAAGATGAATTGAGACATGTTTCAAATCATATACAAATACAAGAGAGCCATTTACAAGAGATGGTGAGTACTTGTATCAAAGGAGTACTCCCATCTAAAAATCCTTTGCATGCTTGGCATAGATGCCAGCTATGAATTTCATATCTTCATCATCACTATCCTCAATCTCTTTCAACTGAGGTAGTTCTTCATCGTCTTCATCTTTCACTGTAACTTTTCATACTCTTTTCACCTTCTTCAGGCAGTTGTATACAAGATGTCCATGTTCACCACAATTGAAACAATTCCCTTTGTGAAGATATTCATCATGTTAGGAAGGGGAGAGCTAGATGGCATCAACATCCATGGTGTCAGGGTCATGAGCTGGAGTCAAATAGCAAGGTTTGGATGCATAGTAAGCAGGAGTAGAGGGTCCAAAGATGGAGGGTTTGTTGTTGAAAGATGAGGTAATATACTGCTGGTTTTAGAAATGAATCACTTTTGCAAATGAAATAGTAATATTGGGGAAACTGTTTCCATGGCATAAATCCATGATCAAAGGACTAGGTGAAGTCCTTTAGCAAAGTAGTTAATCAAGATCATCTGGTCAGTGATGCTAGAGTCATTATAGCAGATGGAGAGCTCTGCAATATAACCCTCAAGTAACTTAATGGTATATTTGTCCTTAGTCATCATGAGATTCTGTAGCTTTCCCAAGGCTAAGATCTTTGTTTCCTTTGTCTAGAAGGTCTTTTTGAAGAAATATAGGAAGTTGGAGTATTTACAAAAAGAGGGGGTTTGGCCTGCAAGCTCTTCTTTTCTAAAAGAGGTTGTCCATCCTAAGACTACACCTTTTTTTGTATAGGAGAGGATGTTACCAATTTTCTTATCATCAGTGTTGTAGAGGTTGGTGTTAATCAGGAGATAAGTCTTAACAGAATGCAACCATGCTTTTACTTTGTCATAATTTCTATCAAAGTCATTGGGGGCTCTGATCTTAAATTCTAATACTTTCTGGATGATAGACATCACTGGAGGAGGTATGAATTTAGAGAGGCAAGGTGTATGTGGAGTGAGTGGAGGAGGAGAGAGAGATAGAGCAAATGGAGATACTGTAGAAGAGGACAGGATGGCTGTAAGAGAAGGTATAGTAAGTGAATAAACTATTGCAATAACTAACCTAGATATGGCATGTGAAACACACTACAAACAGGTGTGGGAATTTTGCTTATGTTTGGTGAGACTAAATATAGTACTAACTCATGGCTATCTATCTGTCCCTGGGTCATGTGATTTGGACCAGCCAATCAGGAGATATGGACATTTTAAAATGGTGACTCTATTGTATTGGTTAATTCACTTTTGATATCTAGGTATAATTAGTACTTAGTATGACCTCCTTTGACTTTAATTACCACTTGTATCCTTCTAGGCACACTCTCAATCAACTTCTGACACTCCTCACCTTTATATTTCTACTATTATCAAGTCACAGATTTTGACTTTATAGCATATCATTATCTGTAGGCTTGAAATTGACTATTCTGCTTGTTCCAATGATCCAATATTGGTTCAATGCATCCAAATTGTCATTAACATTCATTTTGGAATAGTTATTGTCTATAAAAGCTCACAGAAGATTGCTCATACTAGCTATCCCTTATTGCTATCTATCATGTTATGAATTTCATTTGAATTCATTGAGGGGAAAACACCATTAGAGGGGGTGAAATTATCTTCAATGAGAGTGATTAGTACCTACAATGAAATATTGGTCAGTTATGGTCAATATACCTGGATACAAGAGCTGACCATAGGTTACAGTGACTTCATTACTATATGAAGGCTTTAGGAGTTTATCATGTACTTTTTCCTACAGCCCTCAAGCCAGTTCAGGTGTATATTAGATTTTTTATATCATTGCATGATTTTAGGCATATTCAGGTGGAAATTTTACCATATATGGTCATGTATTATTTCCAACCTGGTCAAGAAGGATAAATGTTGTGCTTAGATACAGCACTTGTATCTGGGTATATTGACTCTAACTGACCAAAATTTCATTGTAAGTACTAATAACTCTTGTTGAGAACAATTTCACCCCCTCTGATGGTGTTTTCTCCTTAACAAATTCAAATGAAGTTCATAACATGGTAGATGGCAATAGGAGATAGCTAGTATGAGCAATGTTCTGTGAGTTTTTATAGACAATAACTATTCCAAAATGAATGTTAATGACAATTTGGATGCATTGAACCAATATTGGGTCATTGGAACAAGCAGAATAGTCAATTTCAAGCCTACAGATAGTGATATGCTATAAAGTCAAAATCTGTGACTTGATAATAGTAGAAATATAAAGGTGAGGAGTGTCAGAAGTTGATTGAGAGTGTGCCTAGAAGGACACAAGTGGTAATTAAAGTCAAAGGAGGTCATACTAAGTACTAATTATGCCTAGATATCAAAAGTGAATTAACTGTTGCAACAGAGTCACCATTTTAAAATGTTTATATCTCCTGATTGGCTGGTCCAAATCACATGACCCAGGGACAGATAGATAGCCATGAGTTAGTATGTGCTATATTTAGTCTCACCAAATACAAGCAAAATTCCTACACCTGTTTGTGGTGTGCTTCACACACCACATCTAGGTTAGTTATTGCAACAGTTTATTCACTCTCTGTAATTCCAGTGAAGGTTCTCAGAATAGAAATAGAAGGAAAACAAAGATGAGGTAATGGAGTTCTGGGAGAGTTCCCCTGGTGGAGACAGAGAGGGAATTGGATTGGAGGTCAAGGATCTGTCTAAGTCTAGCAGAAGGGGTGCTTCCAGTTTTGAATCTGAGTCTGGCACTATGGGCACTGTTTGGAATGCCCAAGATCTGCTATGGGGAATGTAGAATCATCTTGATATAATCTTGTATCATAGGTAGAGGCCATAGCAACAGTGGTGTGGGTCAGAGAGAAAGCTAGATCTTTTGTTACACTTAGCTTGGATAGGGATGAGCATAGACTTGAAAAGATAAAATCATTCAGCTACCAAGGAGCAACATCCAAGAAAGCTACCTTTGTAGAAGGATTTGTATCAGTTATTGTATAGAGTTGAGGGTTCAACAAAGCAAGCTCTCAAGAGTCAAGACATAGCAAGTAGACTGGTTTAAAGTACAAGGGAGGATATTCAAGAGTTTATATATGAAAGAGAAGCAACATATAAGGCGAGAGCGAAAAGGGAAAAGATAGATATCATGCAAGGAGAGAAAGGCTATTGGCCAAAAGAGATGTACAACATCTAGAAATACAATAAAGGTAAAAGGAGTCTGTGAGGAAATAGACATATATGTAATCAAGAGGACTAAGCATGATCAAAAAGAGAAAAAGAGGAAGGAAGTCCAGGATAAAAGGATAATCAAGATGACATCATGAAAAGTGTTGTCATACAGAAAGAGTCTAGGTCAAAGCAAAGGAAAAGTATGAAGAGAAAGAGCAGTCCAGTGAAGAAGAGAAGGAAATTGTGACAAATCCATTGGTGTAGAGCTAATATTGTCTAGTATCATGCTACTCAATATCCCATTTTGTCCAAAATAGCTCATAACTATTTGGCTATCCAAGGATCTGCTACTGCTTCTGAGCATGCATTCTCTCTAAGTGATCTAACAGTAATCTTATTGTGTAATAGCACTCATCCAGATGTAGAAGCTCTTCAAATCTTAGAAAGTAGCTATACAAGTGGAGATTTAGAGGCAGAAATAGTATCATAGACATGCCAACTCTGCTTGTCATTCTGGCCACTCCTGTTATGACTTCAGGCATGATGGCTATTGGACACACTGGCTGGGCAATCTTGCAACTCCCACTATAGCTAGTGATGGTAAAGAATAGAGTGATGAGTGAAAATGTGACAGAGAATACATAGGAGCTTTATTCTTAACACTCAAGTCTCACAACTGAATGCCAATAAAAGTAAAAGTAGATTAGGCTAAGGTACATGGTACATGTGAACCCCTATTTATACTTTAAGGAGTATGTGCACAGACTGAGCTGTGTGTTATCCTATGATCTAAATAAGATACTGGTTACCATGTATGCCCAGCTAAATACAAATGTACATTGATGGATATGTACAGGATTAGATAAGAAAGAAGCCCAAAGAAAGTGTAAGCAAAAGGTAAGCAAAAGTGAATACTAAGTAATTAAAGGGTTTTAACCTAGGATCTTTTGTGTCTATGATCCAGTAAGTATTCCAAGAGTAATGGCTACAACTAGAGTGTACCATTTTGTAGTAGTATAGTACTATCCCCCCCTCTATGATAGGAGTCACTACTACCTAAAGTAAAGAAAAGAAAGAAGTAAGTAAAAAATTACAAAATTTGTAAAGATAAAAAGAATAATTAGTCCTTAAAAAAGAAACATACAAATTACAAAATTGAGTCTGTAATCTCAATTACACTCCCCTGGTGTGCTGTTGCTCTATAAGTGTCCTGAATTTGAGCTCATATCATGACCCAAAATTCCCACCTCTACTGGTGCATCTCCCCATAAGGAGCTCCAACCATGGTCCACCTGCATATTGGGATCAATATTGTATAGTTCCCTCATAATTAGCATAAAGTCCCTTGTTGATTGGAAGAGGCAAACAAACACAAGGTGGTTGCCATGGTTGATTGCCAGATAATGAATGCAGTGAGGATGAGGATGGCAATAGTGGTGGTGGTGATGGTGAAGGTAAGGGTGATGAGGAGGACAAGGAGAGCAAGGATGGTGGAGGAGAACGTGATGATGATGATGAAGAGGCAGTAGAAGGTATAGAGGATATCTGACCCAGATTCCAAATCAAGACATAAGTCACTATTTGGGATGATGTTTGGTCTGATGAACCAGAATAAGGATCTGAATAGAAGGAAAGTGATACTGTATAGTTTGAATAGAGCAGAGAGGTGAGATTGGAAATAGTGGCCAATAGCTTGTGTTGTATGAGCTAGATGTGACTAGTGTGGAGCAAAAGCACCCATGGTGGATTCCCATGTCTGATTAGTTTCATCCTATTCTTTCTAATGTACCAAGTATTCTAATCACTTTCCTTTCATCCTAGATCCCGTCATGTAATCTACTTCCTATTCCTCATCCTGTATTGTAACAGTTTTGGGTAATTAAAGCATGACAGCATTGGATAAGATCTTTATGATGGCATAAGGTCCTATCCACTTTTGGATTAACTTTTTTGCTGTATAAGGGAGTTTTAAGTGTTCAGTTGACAACCATACTTTAACTCTGAATTGGTAATTAGGTACCTCTGATTGTTGTTTATCTCCCTGTGACCACATCCTCTTTTGTATTTCCTCCAAAGTGTCTTATACTTCCTTATACATAGCTCTTAGCACAATCTTTTCCATATTGCACTTCAAGTTTTGTTTCCCATTCTTCAAATCAAAGTTGAGAGAAATAGTTACAAGTGATGGTGAACAGAATAGTTCCAGTGGCAGTAGATAGGGAATTGTTATAATGGAATTGTGCTATTTTGATCTATTCTGCCCAATCTTCTTGTTTCCTGACAATATATGAGCAAAGATATTACTTTAGATTTCAATTGATTTGTTCCATTTGACCATCAGTCTGAGGATGATAAGCCATTGAGATCTTTTGGGTGATATCAAGGAGTTCACATAGCTTCCAAGTAAAGTCCAAGGAAAACTGAAGTCCTTGATCCAAAATAATAGAAGAAGAAAGTTCATGAATGCATCAAACATAAAGAAGCTAATTGTTTTGAAGAAGTAGTTTTGAAACAGAGAATAAAGACAATTTCTTTTGAAAAGTGATCTACTATTATACAAATAGAATAAAATTTGTTAGAAAGGAGTAAACTGGTAATGAAATCAACAGAAAGATCAGTTCATGGCTTTGTAGGTATAGGTAATGGCAATAATTTACCAGCAGGTGTCATTGAGGATCTTTTTGTTTGGATGCATGTTTGACAGCTATCCACATAAAGTTTGGTGTCCTTAGTGACTCTAGGCCATGAGAAATATTGGATAAGTAAATATGGGATATGGGCTTGGCCAGAGTGACCAGCAAGTGGAGAATCATTACATATTAAATAATTCTAGTTGTGAGGGTTCTGGAATGAAGACTTTTCTGTTTTGATTAAGGAAGATAGAATCAAGAGTATCATAAGTGAATGTAGGTATCTCTTTATTTTTTATTTTTTGTGTTTCTTTTTGTATTTTGTCATAAAAGGAGGGAGAAATAGAAATATTATTAATAAAAAAATTCTCAGAGAGTACAGTAATATTGGTGTTGTGATCAGTGGCAGCATTGCCATGGTCTGGCTGTTTAGAGAGAGCATCAGATCTTCTATTTGAGGATCCAGGCTTGTAGACAATGGTATAATTGAATTCTTGTAGAAAGGCATGCTATCAAGCTTGTCATCCTGAGAGTGTTTGAGGACATTTCCAGTATTCTAAATTCTTGTGATCTGTCCAGATCTTGAAGTTTGGTCTATTGATCAGGTAATGATGCCATTCTTCTAATGCCCCAATCACTACAAGGAGTTCTTTATCATAAATGGGGTAATTGCATTCCTATGCATTAAATGAGTATGAAATGAAGGCACTGGGCTATCAAAGTCAGTCATTTCCTTTTACAGAAAGAATGCCTCCTGTTGCTATGTCACCAGTGTCCTTTTCTACTCATATCTCTTTGTTTGGATCTAGATAAGTGAGTAAAGGAGCAGTCATAAAAGTCTTCAACTGATCAAAGGCCTCTTGTTGATCAGTGCTCCATTTTCACAGGGTATCCTTCTTGGTAAGATCATTCAGGGGTTGAGCAATCTGAGAGAGATCTTTGATAAAGTAGCAATAGTAGTTGTATAGTCCAAGAAAAGATTGAAGTTGCTTGAGGTTTGTGAGTACTGGCCAGACTAACACTTCTGTGACTTTCTTTTCCTGTATTTCAACTCCTTCCTTTGATACTACCATTCCTAAGAAATTGACCTTATCTTGGAAGAATACACATTTCTCTGGTTTGACATAAAGGTTATTTTATCATAATCTCCACGATACTTCTTATACAACCTCCTCATGTTCTTCCTTGGTTTTTCCTACTGTAAATACTAGTACATTGTCCAAATAGATAACTAGAACTAAATACATATCATTAAAGATGTCATTCATCATTTGCTGGAAAGTAGGAAGTGAATTAGTCATTCCAAAATATTAACAGTTGGTTCATAGAACCAAATTGGAGTTACAAAAGATCTTTTATATTTGTCTCTTTCCTTAATGCATACATTATTGTATCCCTACATTAGATCCAATACAGTAAACATGTCAATGCCCTTCAGGCAATCAATGAGTTGTGGGAACAAAGATAATGGGCACACATTCTTGATAGTTCTTTCATTAGGATAACAATAATCTATAAGCAACTATTTATCACCTGTCTTTTTGGGAATAAAGAAGACTGGGGATGTTTGTGAGGATTCAGAAGGTCTAATATAATTCTTCTTGAGTTTCTTACTAACAAACTTTCACATTTCTTCCATTTCAGGTTCTGATAATGGAATAACTCATCTTTTTTTTTTTTTGATACAAAGTCTGGTTTGAGATCTATTGTGTGATCCTAAGATTTATGCTTTGGCATTTGCTCAGATTCCTTTTTAGAAAAGACATCTGTTATGCTTGGTCTGGGCAGGAACAAATATAGACTCGATGAAAAGCAAACATTCAGCTCAATGGTACAATGGCCAAAGAGACTACCTTCATAGAAGGATTTGATCAGTGAAGCAGAGGCAAAGGTTCAACAATGCAAGCTCTGACATGTTCAAGAGGAAAGAGTGGATTAGACTCAAGTCTCAAGTAGATCTAGCTTAAAGTACAAGCTTGACTATCAACAGTTTAAGTACTATCCATGAATGTGCACAGACCAAGAGGGAATAAGGAGATAAGGATATTGTATGAGTGGAAGAGAATAGCCGATTGGCTGAAGGGGAATCATATGATATGTAAAATATGAGAAATGAAAAGAAAGTCCATGTTGGAATGGATGATTGCCTAATTGTGATGAGTAAGCATGGAAGAAGAGAAGAGGAAAGATCCATATTGGAATGGATCATGACTAAACATATATAATGCAGTAAAGTGTCTGGATAGTACATGGTAAATTGGAGAAAAAGTAAAGGTAAAAGAGAAAGGAAAAGGAAAATTGTAACATTACCCCCTTCATATGGATAAAGTCACCTGAATTTACAAAAGAAAATCAAATTAAAATGAAGTAAACAAATGCTCACCTGTAATGTTATCCCAAGCAGTCTGGTCATACTCTGGCTCATCATTCTGAAAGAGGTCATTGTCATCTTCTTTGATATGTCATCCTGGAAGACAGATGGTCATACTGAACCTGGAGGATACAGTAGAGTTAGAAGACACAGTAACCGATGACTCAGTGGTTAATGAAGTGGTGAAGGATGTATCTGCCATGTCCGAACAAGGAGATCCTGGTTCAGAAGGTGGAGAGTCTGCATCAGGACCAAAAGTTCATGGCCAGGGATGGTCTATATCAGGGATGGTGTCCTATCCAGTAGGAACAGCAGGGGATGGGGATGACGAGGTGTGAGAGCAATGGTGAGAGGAGCAGGAAGATGGAGGGGAG
>JBBPKB010000311.1:0-14767 GCA_038089035.1 Boletellus dicymbophilus
CTCATGGAGTAATAGCACACTAGGGGAGGAATTAAGGACATGGACACAATTTTTTAGTTTGTATATTAATTTTTTATGGACTAAAATTTCTTTTAATTTTTTGCTTTTTGTAAATTTTTTACTTACTTATTTCATTTCATTACTTTAGGCAGTAGTGACTCCTGTCTTAGAAGGGGGGGTAGTGTTACAACACCAGTACTATACTTATATAAAATAGTACATTATAGTTGTAGTCATTACCCTTGGAACACTTACTGGATCATGGATCCTAATGATCCTAGGTTAAAACCCTCTTATCTCCAAATACATACCTTTATTTACCTTTCCTGTACATTTCTCTTCCATCTCCTCTTTATTTAAATCTGTACACATCCTCAATACATTCTTGTATTATCCTGGGCTCACTTGGTAGTTAGCACCTTATTTAGATCATAAGCATATGCACAGCTTAGTCCATGCATATACTCCTTAAAGTATAAATAGGGGTTCACATATACCATCTACCTTAGCCTAATCCACTTGTATCTTTGTTGGCATTCAGTCATGAGACTTGAGCTACAAGGTATTAAGGAAATAAAGCTACACTTTCCTACTTGTCAATCATGCTACACTTTGTCAGTCACACCTCTACTCTTTATCTCACCAGCTATAGTGGGAGCTGTAAGATTGTCCAGCCAGTGTGGTACTAAGAGTCTTGCACCTGAGGTCATAACAATACTCCTTAGAGTATAAATAGGGGTTCACATGTACCATCTACCTTAGCCTAATCCACTTGTATTCTTGTTGGCATTCAGTTGTAAGACTTGAGCTATAGAGTATTAAGGATTAAAGCTACACTTTCCTCACAACTGTCAGTCTTGTCAGTCCTTGTCAGTCTGTCTTGCACTTCATTTCTTTATCTTGCCAGCTACAGTGAGAGCTATAAGATTGTCCAGCCAATGTGGTACTAAGGGTCTTGTGCCTGAGGTCATAACAACCTTGGACTTATGATATTGAAATGTTTCAACTCCCTTATTTCTGTCACAACTGTCATTTTCCTTATATCTGACATTTCTCTATTACATCTGTCAGTTTCTCTGTCATACCTGACTTTCTCCTGTTTCATCTGCTATTCTTCTGTTTCACTTAGATCTCCATTACCTGCCAAGGAGTTACAGCTCCTAGGCAATGCTTATACTCTGATTGTTTCACATTCTATACTCCAATTTCTCCTTTCATATATAAGCTTTAGTTCTCAGTCCTGTATTTTCCTTAGTTCAAATATCAACAAAACTTGTGCCCTCTGTCCTAGTCCTTGTTCACCTCTCCCTCTCTTCCTTCTCTCTCTCAGTTGTTGATGTTACAACTTTTCCTTTTCATTATGCTTGCTACTACCTTTTTCTTTAGTTTACTGCATATTTCTTGGATGCTTTAATGTGTCATGTATGTTTAGTCAAGATCTGTCCCAATACAGATCTTTCCTTTTTTCCTTCTCTATGCTTACTCATTATGATTAGGTGATCATCTGTTCCAACACGGACTTTACTTTACTTTCTAGTATTTCGTATATTGTATGATTCTTCTTCAGCCAATCGGCTATTCTCTTCCACTCGTACAATATCCTAACTTCCTTATTCTCTCTTGGTCCGTGCACGATTATGATTAGTATTTAAACCATCGATAGTCAAGCTTGTATCTTAAGCTAGATCTACTCGAGACTTGAGTCTAATCCACTCTTTCCTCTTGAACACGTCGGAGCTCGCATCATTGAACCTTTGCCTCTACTTCATCCCGATACAAATCCTTCTGTGAAGGTAGTCTCTTTGGCCATTGTACTATTGAGCTGACTTGTTTGCTTCATCGAGTCTATATTTGTTCCTACCTGGACCAAGTGTAACAAAAGATCTAGCTTACTCCTAGAACCACTCCATTGTTGTTGTGGCCCCACCCCAATCCAGATACCAAAGACCTGCATCCCTCACTGTTGCAGCCCCCCTCTGATTCAAGATTCCATCCAGACCAGTGCTACCATGTGTTGGCATTTGGGAACCCTGAAATGAGTCCACCCATGACTCAGAATCAGAAGAAGTAGTCCTCTCAGACTCTACCAGATCCCTGACTCCAGAACCATTGGAAGAACCACCGAGATCTCCTTCTCCCCATCCGTTTGCTCTTCTATTCCCCTCTCGAACTCCATCGCCTGAACCATCCCCTGTTACGGCAGTCCTTTCTACCACCACAGTATCCTCTCCCCCTTGACCTATTCCCAACCACCCACCTACTTTATGAACCCCTCGCCTACCTACTGTAACTTCTGCCATGTCTATCTCGAAAGCAACGGAACTGAAGATCGATGCCCCCAATGACTTTGATGGGAGCTATGATAAAGCTGAAGTATGGCTGCTTTTGGTCAAGACTTATCTCCTTATCAATGAAATGTTATATGATACAGATAACAAGAGAATTGGCTATGCCCTCTCCTACATGAAGAAAGGCGCCACCTTCGGTTGGGCAACTTCCTTCTGAAAAGAAAAGCTGGCCACTTCACCACCATTGTTTGGGAAATATTCTGACTTCCTAGACCTTTCTGAAAAGACCTTCCAAACGAAGGAGACAAAGATCATAGCCCTGGGAAAGCTGCAGAACCTCACCATGACGAAAGAGAAGCGCACCATACAGTCGCTAGAAGATTATATTGCAGAGTTTTCTATTTGCCACAACAATTCCAGGATCACTGACCAAATGATCCTGATTAATTTCTTCACTAAAGGGCTTCATCCGGTCCTTCGAACCTGCATTTACGTGATGGAAACAGTCCCCACGGATATCATGACATGGATTGCCAAGGTGATTCATTTCCGAAACCAACAGGACATCGTGTCCTCTTTCAACAACCGACCCTCAATGTTCAGATCTTCTACTCCTGCCTACCAAAATCGACCTTGCTACTCCACTCCACCTCGTGACCCTGATGCCATGGACGTCGACACCATCAAACTCTCTAACTCCCAATGCAACAAATACTGCCACAAAGGCAATTGCTTCAACTGTGGAGAACACAGACATTTAGCATGTAACTGCCCTAAGAAGAATGGGACTGGTCATCAACCTCCTCTGCCGAAGAAGACAGAAGAGCGAAAGGTGAGAAAGGTGACGAGGATGGAAGAAGTCGAAGAAGACTTGCTGAGGTTAGAAGCGGTAGAAGAAGAAGAAGAAGAAGAAGACTCAGCCTTTGTGGCCAACATTTACAAAAACCAGAAGGGTTTTTGATAGGGGATTCTCATTCGATGCAAGTCTCCCCTTTTTCTTGTAAAACAGTTGCTCTTGTAATTTTAGATGATTCTGCATATGTATCTGTCCACTTGGCCACACAAATCATTGATCCCTTGAGCACCCTAAAAGTCGTCGATGTCACCGCCCTCATCAATAGCAGTGCTGAAATCTCTTGTATCGATTGGGACTTTGTCCACAAACACAACCTCCCTTTGGACCACCTTTAAAAGCCATTCAAAGTCCGCAACGCCAACCACTCAGACAACAAAAATGGCATGGTCAAGTTCACAACCACCATCTTTGCCTGTATTGGCACAATCACCCAGAAGCTTCTCCTCCATGTCATCCACTGTGGACAAGAAAACGACATCCTCAGACATCCCTGGCTGAAAGCCATGAATCTGAAGATTGACTAGAAGAAGAAGACAGTTGAGATTGATGAGAAGCTTGATCGGTCTATGGATCTATATTTCTCCCATGCAGGTAACAGGGCGAAATACACTTCAAAGAACTCCAGAACACCAGAATGACCTCCAATAGGTCACCAAAATTACAATAAAGAAGAACAACGAGTTCTCTCCACTTATCTCAATGGAGAAGATCCCGATTACTTCCTCATGGAAGCACACAAATCCTACACAGTTGGATGCATCACCTGAGCAGCATCTAGATTTTTCCCGAATTCTCCTGTTACTAAATGCCTCAGGAAAATCACACTCTCTACAGAACTTGCCCAGCAAGCAGAGTGAGAGAAACTGAAGCCTACCCTTCTGAATGAGTATAAAGATTTTGCTTCTATCTTCAAAAAAGAAGCTACTGATCATATTCCTCCCTCCTGACCATATGATCATGTGATTCATTTAGATGATACCTTCATCCCCAAGGTATTGAAGATATATCCACTTGCCCCCAAAGAAAAGAAGGCAGCAGAAGATTTCATCGAAGAGAATCTTTGAATGGGTAAAATCTGCCCTTCAAAGTCACCCCAAGCATCACCCTTCTTTTTCATCAAGAAGAAGGATGGAGACCTTCGCCCTTGCCAGGACTACTGGTATCTGAATGAACATACTGTTTAAGATGCCTATCCCTTTCCACTTGTCTCTGACCTCGTAGATAAGCTCAAAGGTGTGAAGGTGTTCATGAAATTCGACGTATGTTGGGGGTACAACAACATATATATCAAGGAAGGAGACCAATGGAAGGTGGCATTCATCATGCACAAGGGGTTATTCGAACCCACGGTGATGTTCTTCGGACTCACTTTCCAGAGGTTTATGAATGACTCCTTCTGCAATATGATTGCTGAAGGATGGTTGGTCATCTATATAGATGACCTTCTTATTTTCTCTCCTGATGAAAAGACTCACACGGCATGTACTAAGCTTGTCTTACAGCGCATGAAGGAACTAGACCTTTGTCTCAAGCTTGAGAAGTGCAAATTTGCAACAAAGGAAGTCGAATATCTGGGTATGATAATCAAACCAGATCAGATCGCCATGGATCCTGTCAAACTACAAGGGATCTCTGAATGGCCAACACTGAAACAGGTCAAGGATGTTTGTTCTTTCCTTGGCTTCACTAATTTTTATAGGCAATTTATCCTGAAATATTCCAATATTGCCCGACCCCTCCTTGACTTGACAAAGAAGAACACCCCTTGGGACTGGTCCCAGAGCTGTGAAGGAGCATTCCAGATGTTGAAGAAGATTTTCCTTTCACAGCCTGTCCTTACTATGCTGGACATCGCCCAACCCTTCACCATTGCCACTGATGCTTCAAAATTTGCCTATGGAGGCGTCCTCCTCTAGACAGATTCCAATGGAGAATGGCACCCCTGTGGCTACCTCTCCCAGACTTTCGCTGCAGCCGAACACAACTATGATATTTACGATAAAGAACTTCTGGCAGTAATCCACACCCCGAAAGCATGGCGCCATTATCTCCATGGATCTCCCCATATGGTGTAGGTTTTCACCGATCACAAGAACTTGATGTATTTCCATCAACCACAGAATCTTAACTGTCACCAGGCCTGATGGTTACTCGACCTTGCCAATTTCAACCTAAAGTTCTCCTACATCCCTGGGAAAGATCTCTCTGGTCCTGATGTGCTCTCTCACCACCCTGACCTCATTCCCCCCACCAATGATGACAACACTGATGTCACCCTTCTTCCTGCAGACTTCTTTGTCAATGTCATTGATGCTTCTCTTTCTGAGGCACTCGCCCGATCCTCCTCCTCTGATCCCATTGTTCAAACCGCTGTCCAGGGTATTGAACAACTCCCTGCTTGTTTCTGATCTCGACTCTCGGATTGGCATTTTGATACTGGAGTCTTAACCTTCCAAGACCGCGTTTATGTCCCTGATGATGAGGCTCTCCAACAAACGTGTGTCCAGAAGCACCACGACCACCTGACCACCAGTCACCCTGGATATTTGAAAACCTGACAACTCATCTCCACGGAGTTTTGGTGGCCTGGCTTGGCTTCTTTTGTAAAGCATTATGTTGAGGGCTGTGCCCTTTGTCAGCAGAACAAAGCGAATACACATCCTACCTCCCCTCCCCTCCTCTCTATTCCGTCCTCTGCGTCCTGACCTTTCCAGCAGATCTCCTGTGACTTGATCACAGATCTCTCTCTCTCTGGGGAATTTGACACTCTTTTGGTCATGGTAGACCATGGCCTTATGAAGGGGGTAATTCTTTGCCCTACTGTGAAAATGATAACCTCTGAAGGCATTGCTCTTCTCTTCTTTAAAAAGGTCTACACTCGTTTTGGCCTTTATGACAAGATTATCTCTGACTGAGGCCCGCAGTTCACCTCTGCATTTGCTAGAGAACTTGCCAGACTTCTATGCTATGACTTTTCCTTGTCTACAGCATACCACCCCCAAACTGACGGAGAGACAGAACAAGTTAACCAGGAGGTTGAAACCTACCTGCGAATCTTCTGTGGATTGAACCCCACCTCTTGGGCTGATATGATCCCACAGACAGAATTTGCACACAACCACCAACCTCACTCCATCACGAATCAATCGCTATTCTATCTCATGTATGGCTATGAACCCTGACCCCTTCCCATGATCATTTCTGATATGAACCTCCCTGCAGTTGAGGAACAGCTCAGAACCCTTTCCGCAGCACAAGAAGAAGCCCTAGCAGCACATGAATTGGCCAGACAGGTGATGAAAGCATGGTCGAAGAAACATTTTTCGCCATTCGCCAAAGGAGACAAGGTGTGGTTAGAAGCACAGAACTTGAAATGTTCCCTACTGAACCCTAAGTTTATGCCAAAACAAGAAGGACCATTTACCATCACTGACATCCTATCTCCGATCACGTATAGACTCTGTCTACCTCAAATGTGGAAAATTCACAACACGTTTCATGCCTCTCTCCTCTATCCTTACCGCAAAAATAGCACACATGGCCCGAACTTCCCAGCTCTACCTCCAGACCTTGTAGAGGGAGAAGAAGAATACAAGGTAGAACAGGTGATACGACATCATGGAACTCCAAGGCATTGGGAGTTCTTAGTGAAATGGAAAGGATATCCCACAATGGACAACTCCTGGAAACCCGAGCAAAATTTGAAAAACGCCAAAGACACCCTCAAAGATTATAAAAAGACTCGACCAAAAGTCTTTCCCCCCTCGTCCTCTGTCTGCTCCATACACTACCAACACCTTTGCACCACCGTCCACCTCTGCAGCAATGACCATCCCCCCTGCTCAACACCCTACCTACAAATACACTGAGCCCCTTTTCACCTCTGAACTCTCCCCTCCCATTGATGATGTCCTTTTATTAGATTCTATGGTTGCTATCTTTTTAGATCCCCATGCAGCCCTTATTCTTGATTCCTTAATTGCTCCTTCTTCCCCCCTTCATTATTTAGTCCTTGCCCTTCGTAACAATGACCTGGTAATGGCCACTCTCCCAGTAGAAGAAGACTCCCTCACCATCGCATGTGCAGTATTGACTAGAGCCCTTGGAGGACAGAGGAATACCATCACCCGCACCCTAGAACAACTCGGAGGATTGATGGTAGCCAAGGCAGCTGCCTGACAACTCGCCCTCATTAATACCCCTGACAACGAAGAACTGCTTCCAGTACTGCCTTCTCAATCTCCTACCCTACCGAGTTCTCCTCCAGGCCTACCTCCCCCATCCACACCATCCACATTTTCCTTCTCCATTGGGTCTGCCAAAGAACGTGTCCTCGTCGCCACCAAAACCCCCTACCATAGTCTCCCTCTTAATCCCTCTCATCCAATGTATAATCAGGCATGTTTCCATTGCCAGAGACTTGGGCATATCCGCGCCAACTACCTCCTATACTGCTGTACTTTTTGTCATCAGTTTGCCCCTGGCCACCCTCAATATCGCTGCCCCTACCACTGGTGCCATCATATGCCATCCAATTCTCCTCCATCTTCCCGGTCCTCTCGCTGTCGTTCCCAAAAATCGTCCTCCCAATCACCAACCACTCCTACTGGGTGGAACGCAATCCCAAACATCAACCAACCCTGGCCACATACCTTTGGCCCTGATGCAGACTCCCTGCCCTTGGAACTGGGTTCCCCTCACTTTGTTACACTTGGTCTGGGTAGGAACAAACATAGACTTGATAAAGCAAACAAGTCAGCTCAACGGTACAACAGCCGAAGAGACTACCTTCACAGAAGGATTTGTATCGGGTGAAGCAGAGGTGAAGGTTTGACGATGCGAGCTCTGATGCATTCAAGAGGAAGAGAGTGGATTAGACTCAAGTCTCAAGTAGATCTAGCTTAAGGTACAAGCTGGACTATCGACTGTTTAAGTACTAATTGTAAATGCACATGGACCAAGGGAGAATAAGGAAATAAGAATATTGTACGAGCAAGAGAGAATAGCCGATTGGCCGAAAGGGAATCGTATGATATACAAAATATGAAAAAGGAAAATAAAGTCTGTGTTGGAACAGATGATTGCCTAATCATAATGAGTAAGCATAAAGAAGGAAGAAGGAAAGATCCGTGTTGGAACGGATTGTGACTAATCACATATGACGCGTTAAAGCGTCTGGGAAATACATGGTAATCTGAAGGAAAGGTAATCATAAAGGAAAAGTAAAAGGAAAAAGGGAAAAGTTGTAACATTACCCCCTTCATATGGGTAAAGTCACCTGATTTTACAAAAAGAAATGTCAATATTAAAAGGAAGTAAATGCCCATTTACCCGTGATGTTGTCCCAAGTGTCCTGATCGTAATCCAGTTCTTCATTCCGGAATAACTCATTATCATCTTCTTCGTCATGTCGTGGGATATGAATAGTCATGCTAAACCCGGAAGAATTGGTGGCCCTGGTAGACATGGTAACTGAAGACTTGGCAGTTAAGGATGTAGTGAAAGACGTATCTGCTACGTCTGAGTGAGGAGAGCCAGGTTCCAAGGGCAGAGAGTCGGCGTTGGGGCCAAAGGTACAAGGCCAGGGCTGGTCGATGTTTGGGATAGCATTCCATCCAGTAGGAGCAGCAGCAGGTGACTAAGAGGATGAATGTTGAGAGTGATGGTGAGAGGATCAAGAAGAAGGTGGGGAGCTGGACAGGGTGTGATGATGCCAGTGGTAGGGGCATCTGTATTGGGGGTGACTGGGAGCGAGTTGATGGCAGAAGGTGCAATGGTAGAGGAGACAGTTGGTGCAAATATGTCCTAACCTCTAACAGTGGAAACACACTTGAGCATACATTGGATGAGAAGGGAGGAGAGGAATGCTACTATAAGGAGTTTCAGCGGTGACGAGGGCTCGTTCTTTGGCAGATCCGATTGGGGAGGATGATGCAGATGGGGTAGATGGAGGAGGTAAGCCTGGGGGAGAACTCGGCAGAGTGGGAGAGTGAGGAGGTGGTATGGGTAGTGGTTCTTCGTCATCCAGGGAGTTAATGAGGGCGAGCTGTCAGGCGGCTTCCTCAGCTATGGTCAATCCTCCGAGTTGTTCCAAGGTGTGGGCGATGGTGTTCCTCTGTCCTCCTAGGGCTCTAGCCAGTACAGTATGTGCAATAGTTGGGAGTTCTTCTTCTACCGGAAGGGTGGCCATGATGAGGTCATTGTTGCAAAGGGCAAGAACTAAATAGTGAAGTGGGGACGATGGAGCAATCAAAGAGTCCAAAATAAGGGCGGCATGTGAATCTAGAAAGATAGCCACCATAGAATCTAATAAAGTGGTATTGTCAATGGGAGGGGAAAGTTCAGAAGTGTAAATGGGTTCAACATATTTGTAAGTGGGAGGTTGTGCAGGGGGGATGGCCATTGCTACAAAGATATATGGTGGTGCAGAGATGTTGTTGGTGAATAGAGTGAATTGAGGATGAAGGAGGGACAACTTTGGGACAAGTCTTTTTATAATCCTCAAGAATGTCCTTGGCATTCTTCAAATTCCACTCGGGTTCCCAGGAGTTGTCCATCGTGGGATATCCTTTCCATTTTACCAAAAACTCCTGATGTCTTGGAGTTCCTCTGTGCCATAACACCTGTTCCACCTTATATTCTTCTTCGCCTTCTACAAGTTCCGGGGGTGGAGCTGGGAAGTTTGGGCCATGTGCGCTATTTTCACGATAGGGAGTGAGGAGGGAGGCATGGAACATGTTGTGTATCTTCCACATTTGAGGGAGGTGGAGTCTATACGTGATCAGAGATAGGACGTCAGTGATGGTAAACGGTCCTTCTCATTTCAGCATAAACTTAGGGTTTGGCAGGGAATGTTTCAGATTCCGTGCTTCTAACCACACCTTATCTCCTTTGGCGAATGGCATAAAAGGCTTCTTCGACCATGCCTTCATCACCTGTCTAGCTAATTCGTGTGCCACCAGGGCTTCTTCTCATGATGCGGAGAGGGTTCTTAGACATTCTTCAACCACAGGGAGGTTCATATCGGAAATGATTGTGGGAAGGGGTTGGGGTTCATAGCCATACATGAGGTAAAACAGCGACAGGTTCGTGATGGAGTGAGGGCGGTGGTTGTGCACAAATTCCGCTTGCGGGATCATGTCAGCCCAGGAAGTGGGGTTCAATCCACAGAAGATCTACAGGTAGGTTTCAACCTCCTGGTTAATGCGTTCTGTCTCTCCGTCAGTCTGAGAGTGATATGCTGTAGACAAGGAAAGGTCATAGCATAGGAGTCTGGCAAGTTCTCTAGTGAATGCTGAGGCGAACTGCAGGCCTCAGTCAGAGATAATCTTGTCATAAAGGCCGAAGCGAGTGTAGACCTTTTTAAAGAAAAGAAGGGCGACGCCTTCGGCAGTAATTGTTTTAACAGTAGGGCAGAGAATTACCCCCTTTGTAAGGCCATGGTCTACCACGACCAAAAGAGTGTCAAATCCCCTGGAAAGAGGGAGGTCGGTGATTAAGTCACATGAAATCTGTTGGAAAGGGTGTGTCGCCAACGAGGGGATAGGGAGGAGGGGAGGGGAGGTAGGGTGTGTATTTGCCTTGTTCTGTTGGCAGAGGGTGCAACCATCAATGTAACGTTTCACAAAAGAAGCTAAGCTGGGCCACCAGAATTCCATGGAGACGAGTTGTCAGGTTTTCAAATATCCAGAGTGGCTGGTGGTCGGGTGATCGTGGTGCTTTTGTACACATGTTCATCGAAGGGATTTGTCATCTGGAACATAGATGCGGTCCTGGAAAGTAAGGACTCCAGCATCAAAGCGCCAATCAGAGAGGCAAGATTGGAATTGAGCAAGGAGTTGTTCAATACCCTGAATGGCAGTTTGGACAATGGGGTCAGAGGAGGAGGATCAGGCAAGTGCATCGGAAAGGGAAGTGTCGATGACATTAACAAAGAGTTTGGCAGGAAGGAGGGTGATGTCAGAGTTATCATCGTCAGTGGAGGGAACAAGGTCAGGGCAGTGGGAGAGCACGTCGGGTCCAGAGAGGTCCTTCCCAGGAATATGGGAGAACTTTAGGTCATAATCAGCAAGGTCAAGTAACCATCGGGCCTGGCGACGGTTAAGGTTTTGGGGTTGATGGAAGTATGTCAGGTTCTTGTGATCGGTGAAAACCTACACTGTATGGGGAGATCCATGGAGATAGTGGTGCCATGCTTTCAGGGCGCAGATTACAGCTAGAAGTTCCTTGTCATAAATGTCATAGTTTCTTTCGGCAGCAGCGAAGGTCTGGGAGAGGTATCCACATGGATGCCAGTCTCTGTTGAAATTGGCTTGGAGGAGTATGCCTCCAGAGGCAAACTTTGAAGCGTCAGTAGCGACAGCAAAGGGTCAGGTTATGTTGGGCATGGTAAGGACAGGCTGTGAAAGGAAAATCTTCTTCAACTGTTGGAATGCTTCCTCACAGCTTTGGGACCAGTCCCAAGGGGTGTTCTTCTTCATCAAATCAAGGAGGAGTCAGGCGATTTCAGAATATTTATTTTGGTATGAATTGCCTATAAAAGTTAGTGAAGCCAAGGAAAGAACGAACGTCCTTGACTTGTTTCAGGGTCAGCCATTCGGAGATTCCCTGCAATTTGACAGGGTCCATGGCAATCTGGTCAGGTTTGATGATCATCCCAAGGTATTCTACTTCCTTTGTCACAAACTTGCATTTTTCCAGTTTGAGACAAAGATCAAGTTCTTTCATGCACTGTAAGACAAGCTTAGTATGTGCAGTGTGAGTTTCATCATTTGGGGAGAAAATAAGAAGGTCATCCATATAAATGACCAACCAGCCTTCCGCGATCATATCACAAAAGGAATCGTTCATGAATCTCTGGAAGGTGAGCAGTGAGTTCATAAGACCGAAGAACATCACCATGGGTTTGAACAATCCTTTGTGTGTAATGAACGCTGCCTTCCACTGGTCACCTTCTTTGATTCGTACATTGTTATACCCCCAACATACATCGAATTTCGTAAAGACTTTCATGCCTTTGAGCTTATCTACAAGGTCAGAGACAAGTGGGAGAGGGTAGGCATCTCAAACAGTATGTTCATTCAAGTACTGGTAGTCTTGGCAAGGGCGAAGGCCTCCATCCTTCTTCTTGACAAAGAAGAAGGGTGATGCCTGGAGTGACTTCGAAGGGCAGATCTTACCTGTTTGAAGATTTTCTTCAATAAAGTCTTCCACTGCCTTCTTTTCATCAGGGGTGAGCAGATAAATTTTTGATACCTTGGGGATGAAGGTATCATCTAAGTGGATTGCGTGATCATAAGGTCTGAATGGAGGAATATGATCAGTAGCCTCTTTTTCGAAGATAGAAGCAAAATCTTGGTATTCAGTCAGGAGGGTCGGTTTTGGTTTCTCTCGCTCCGCTTGTTGGGTGAGTTTGGTAGATAGAGTAATCTTCCTGAGTCGTTTAGTAACAGGAGAATTTGGGAAAAATCTGGACGCTGCTCAGGTGATGCACCCAACCATGTAGGATTTGTGTGCTTCTTTGAGGAAGCAATCAGGGTCTTCTCCATTGAGGTAGGTGGAGAGAATGTGTCGTTCTTCTTTGTTGTAAAGTTGATGACCTATTGGAGGTTGTTCCCATGTTCTGGAGTTCTTCAAGGAATATTTTGCCCTGTTACCTGTGTGGGAGAAATATAGATCCATGGACCGGTCGAGCTTCTTGTCAATCTCGACCATCTTCTTCTTCCAATTGATCTTTGGATTCATAGCCTTCAGCCAGGGATGTCCGAGGATCACGTTCTCACGTCCACAGTGGATCACATGGAGGAGAAGTTTCTGAGTAATTGTGCCGATATGAGTGAAAACGGTAGTCGTGAATTTGACCATTCCATTTTTGTTGTCCGAGTGATCGGTGTTTCATACTTTGAACGGCTTTTCAAGGCAGTCCAAAGGGAGGTGGTGCTTCTTTGCGAAGTTCCAATCGATACAGGAGATTTTGGCACCGCTATTGATAAGGATGGTGACATCGACAACTTTTAGCATGCTTGAGGGGTTGATGATTTGCACAGCAAGATGAACAGATGCATAGGCAGAATCGTCTAGAAATACAGGAGCCAACTTTTTACAAGAAAAAGGGGAGACTTGCGTTGAATTAGAATCCTCTAACAAAAACCCTTCTGGTTCTTGTAGATATTGGCCATGAAGGCCGTTTCTTCTTCTTCATCGTCATCTTCCACCAGTTCTAACCTCAGCAGTTCTTCTTCGACTTCCATCCTCACCACCTTTCTCACCTTTCGCTCTTCTGTTTTCTTCGGCAGAGGAGGTCGACGACCAGTCCTGTTCTTCTTGGGGCAGTTATGCACCAAATGTCCGTGTTCTCCACAGTTGAAGCAGTTGCCTTTATAGCGGTGTTCTTCGCATTGGGAGGTGGATAGTTGGATGGTGTTGATGTCCATAGCGTCAGGGTCATGAGGTGGGGCAGAGTATCGAGGGTGAGCTTGGTAGGCAGGGGTAGAAGGTCCAAACATTGAGGGTCAGTTGTTGAAAGAGGACGCAATGTCCTGTTGATTTCTGAAATGAATCGCTTTCGCAATCCATGTCGTGATGTCTGTAGGGACCATTTCCATCGCATATATGCGGGTTCGAAGGACTGGGTGAAGTCCTTTAGCAAAGAAGTTGATCAGTATCATCTGATCAGTGATTCCAGAGTCATTGCGGCAGATAGAGAACTCCGCAATATAATCTTCTAGCGACTGTATGGTGTACTTGTCTTTTGTCATCATCAAGTTCTGCAGCTTTCCCAGGGCTGCGATCTTTGTTTCCTTCATCTGGAAGGTCTTTTCAAAGAGGTCTAGGAAGTCAGAATACTTCCCAAATGACGGCAGTAAAGCAGCCAGCTTTTCTTTTCAGAAGGAGGTTGCCCAACCAAGGGTGGCACCTTTCTTCATATAAGACAAGGCGTAGCCGATTCTCTTGTTATCCGTGTCATATAACATTTCATTGATAAGAAGATATGTTTTGACCGAAAGCAGCTATGCTTCGGCCTTGTCGTAACTCCCATCAAAGTCGTCGGGGGCACTGATCTTCAGCTCTATTGCTTTCAAGGTAGACATGGTAGGAGGGGTTACAGCAGGTGGTCAAGGATTTCGTAAAGTAGGTGAGTGAGTAGAGATAGGACGAGGTGGAGGTACTGTGGAGGAAGAAAGGACTGCTGTAACTGTTACAACACCAGTAGAATACCTATACAAAATGGTACATTACAGTTGTAGTCACTATCCTTGGAACACTTACTGGATCATTGATCCTAATGATCCTCGGTTAAAACCCTCTAATTACCTAACACATACCCTTATTTACATTTCCTGTACATTTCTCTTCTATTTCCTCTTTATCTAAATCTGTACATGCCCCCATCGCACTCTTGTATTATCCTGGGCTCACTTGGTACCTAGCACCTTATTTAGATCGTAGGAAAGCATACAGCTTGGTCTGTGCACATACTCCTTAGAGTATAAATAGGGGCTCGCATGTACCATCTACCTTAGCCTAATCCACTTGTATTCTTGTTGGCATTCAGTCGCAAGGCTTGAGCTACAGAGTATTAAGGACGAAGCTATCACCTATCTCTGTCTTATTTTCATCCAAC
>JBBPKB010000312.1:0-14766 GCA_038089035.1 Boletellus dicymbophilus
CACAGGTCAACCTCAAGCCTGGTCGAGACTGCCGACGCACGAAACGCAAGTGTAGCACACGGACGCGGATACGTGCAAGTTGACACAGAGAATGGAACCGAAAAGGAGAGCACGGCGATACGCTACACAGAATCGCACCTCCGCCCCCTTCTCGCCAGCCGTTCAAACACTCACGGTCATACCCGTCGACACCATGGTCATGCTAGTCCACGACGCAACCCATGCAGGTCCCTGACGCTCGTCGATGGAACTTCACCAACCACTCACTCATACCAGATATCCGAAGACAGTCGAAACACTCAGTCTATCGCCGGTCTGAGGGGGTGTGTCGGAGATCAGCCCGTCGATTAGGACTCTCATTAGCAAAATTATTGTACATTATTTACACTTCCCTATTTGGGCAGTGTTGACTACTTGTCACACCGCCGCGCGCTCTTTCCTCCAGTCTTGTACCCTCGACTGGAGGTAAGCCACCTTACATTTGTCTACACATTCTTTACTTACTCTACCTAGTATTCACTCCTTACCTCTAGATCATGTGCCTCTCTCATTGGTGACATCAAATCCTCACTCTTGAAGAACAGATTTAAGTCCTTTTGGTAACCCTGCTGCAGTTGACATCCTTTGTACATGTGTAGAGGGTGTGCAGCCGCTGGGGGCGGAACGCGACTGGAATGCGAGTTCGTAAGGGATGGCGTCAAACCATGGGTCCTCCTCCTTCTTTTTGATAACTTGAAGCCAGTTAGCTTAAATACATGAGCGGTGTTGTAAAAGTAACTGAAACGCGCCATAAAATGTCAACAGAAATTAAGGACGGCGTATCGAGTGACAGCGGAAGAAGTGAAACACGAAAGTAAAAGTAACAGCGGTCCGAGAGTCAAAACGGCGACGCGCAGAAAAGATCGGTACCTTACAGCACTCGTGACCTATTTCAGTCCCCTCCATGCACGCGCGGCTGATGCTAACTAGTGGCCCAGGCACACCGATTGATGGCCCGCCATTCTCACCCCAGGGCTGTGTGCCCGATTTTACAGGACTGGCTGGGTTACGGGGACGGGCGGCGGGATTTTTATCCGTGTTGGGTATGCCATTTTTCCATAATCTACGTCAAACACATAACTCGTGGGCCGCCAGGGACGAAGTGTACATCGCCCCGTCCGACATTCAAATGGAACGCATCGAGCCCGTACACGTGTTTGTGCTGCCCTTCCCACAAACTAGGACCCCATCACCCATACCGATCACATCACCCAAAACAGAACCTCGAGGAACTCCTTGCTATTTTTTGGAATAAGCGGGCACTTTTCATAGGCATTCGCAGAACGCGGTGACGGTGATGCTATTGTGGGAGGGCGGACCTTTTCGCGATTTCATGCCAGGTAGGATGAATCTCCAAGTTTGGGCTGATCTGCTGACAAATGATCTTCGATCTCGACACGTTTTTTTGGCTTGCAAGAAGTAAGAGATTAACGTGGTATGTCAACAGAGCTGCGATCTCGAGCCCCGTTGTTTGCGTGGATAATCAGGGGCGTTTTTATCGGTGTAAATAACCCCGCTACGTCCCTTCGCGTTCTAATCATCCTCAATACCCCATTCGAAGATCTCACGGGTAGCATGGCAGCGGCAATAAAGAAATACCCGGAGGTTGTGGCCGTCCTCGTGCTGAGACATGGGATCTACGTGTGCGGTGCGTCTTTTTTCGTTTACGTCCGTGGTTGATATTATTCTCTCTACTAGCCGATGTTTGACAAGAAGCGAAAACGCATACCGAAGCGAGTGTGGATCATTGATTCGCGGTGGCATTGACTAAAAGTGGATTCCTTTTTTTAAAAAAAAACAGTGCCTGGACCACCCGTTTGAAATTGGTGTCAAGATGGAACTTGCCCGCACTCCTACTAAACCACTGATTGGAGTTTTGAGGGCCCGGTCACACGGATCCTTGCGGCTCCGATCATATAGCTCTTATCAATAATACTTCAGTGCTAGAGAGTCGCCTCTTTTACTTTGTCTTCACTCAATTCCTGTACGCAGAAAAGTCCCCCCCCCTGCGAATCAAATGCGTATGACTGCACAATCACGTGAAACACGTGATTTCGTGACCGACTCGAGAGTCCCAGCTCAATGCTCTATGCAGATTTCCGTCTTCGTCGAGTAATCAGAAGCTGTGAGAGAACTAAAGTGCATCGACACGGGAAAAATGCGTGGGTCTGGTTCCATGGCGATTGATTAAACACGACGACTCATCGATATTGCATGCTACGTCGGATCCGGGAATGTCGGGCAACGCGTTGGTTCTACATAAACCGGCTCGATGAGCGCTAACCTAGAATGCATTTTTAACATCAGCACAAATGGACGCAACTGAAGAAGAAACCATGTATTTCCGTTACAGGTCACCTGCAACAAACAGAGTTGAACATGGAGCGACACGATTTTTGCCGTTGTTAGCCTCGACCATGCTCCGAACGGACCACGACATCATCCCGCGTTGTGCAAGGCGGAGCATAACATGGTGACGACCAAATTGTGTGATGCAAGGAAGCCGAAGGCTAATCTGAATATCCTAATAATTCTGACAGCCTGAAGTGAGGAGAATGAATATCCACGTATCGTGGATAAAAAATTAAACTCAATTAAAGGACATTGTATATGCTACGGATGACAGCCACACATAGATGCAAAAAAGGAATGGGCCAAACGAAGGTGGAGAATACCTAGGGGGACGAAGGTGATTGGACCCCGAATAGATATGGGGACCACACGAACCATTGGGCATCAAACCAGAGATGGAGCCTGAGTACAGCTGAAGTTCGGTCGTGAGGAGTAACCCAGATTAAACACTAACGGAGGTAGAGGTCTTGGGATTAGACTGGGGAGCTATCAACAAATAAGTGAAGCCAAACAGAAGAAACCGATGGAGACGTGCCAGGAGAAGTAAAGAACACACGAGGCGAGTGCACCATCACAAAACGGTCATAAAATGGATCCGATGGTACAGAAATACCACAAAACAGTCTTGATGAAATGAACACACCGAGAAAGAGCCCAAACTCGTTGAAAGCTGTGAACACGGCGATTTACAGGGGGGGAACCCGATGACGACCTGGAACAAGATGCGTGGAAAACAATAAAACTCAGCACACAACACGGTCATGGGAAACAGGGGAATTAGCAAGTCATACCGATTCGGACAATCAGACCGAATTGAACCAACCTGAGTACAATACAAAATATTTACCTCTTTTCCCTTTTTTCAACAGGAGTTGGCCATTTTCCCTGGCCCTGTGTGCCTTTCGATGTACGTTCTTGGTTAACCAGCAGGATGAATCACACCTCATGTAATCTTGTTCCCGACATTTTAAATCGCCTTTAATGTAGATCCTCATTGAGCTCCTTGCTTCAAGCACCTTGCCGCCAGTCCCAATGAGGTCTTGAGTCGTCAGCTTTAATCGCTGGAAGGCGGGAACTCTGCTGCGCGTGCGACAATAACAGCGCAGAACTCGACGAGAAGGTACGATGTGACTTAAGATACAGCGGTAGCTTTGACATAGTCTTGATGGAATGACTTCGGAAGCTCATTTTTAAACTTAGTCATAAGGATTAGGTTTCCGTGAGGCTCAAGAAAGTCGGAAATTCGCAGCAGCACCAGAGTAGTCGGACTGGAAACCCGCAAATGCGCGGGTGTTTTAAACATGGATGGGTATCACAATCGTCCGGGGGCGGATTTCGGATATAGGACACGACCATGCGAATTATGAAGACGAACGGTGCTATCTTCAGACGCTCATGCACCTTGGTTACCTTACCAAAGTCGTTAGCCGACCTTGATGGTGGCGGCCTAACCTAGGACCTATCCAATTAGATTTGTCAAGATAATGTGTATCTGGTCGGCGTCAACAAAGAGAGTGTTATTCTTGCGCCCAAAAGAGGAATTAGCGGTGGATCTTCAGCATACATGCAGCCTGGTCATTGAGTCCAGGCACCAGAGTTGTGAGTTGAACAACACAGCGACGAAGTTAATGCAGTAATCAAACACTCTCAATTGATATTTAGGGGTACTCACCTGAAACGTTCCACCAGTAGCCAGGATCTGGGTTATATATGAGGAGTGGTAGGATGGAGAACCACTCGTCACCAACTCGGTGGTCGAATGTTACCATGTCTGAAACGAATTAGTAGGGTGTCGCTGGATGTGCGTGTGCCTGCACAGCGGGTCACGGAAGTGCGAACAGAACAGGTTAATGAATAAGTCAAAGTTCGTGGGCTCGCAGTCCAAAAGTATGGCCACTTACGGTGTGTCGTTCACCTGTCTTGTCATCCTCGAATTGAACTGTACATCCACCCGAAAGTTCTGTCAACTGACATCAAAGCGACTGTAGTAGACTTTCTGAGAAACAGCTGATAAGCCAGTCATTCAACTGAGCAAACTTGAGGGAACTTGAATTCTTTTTTTGGAATGCCCAACCTCGAGACGCTTTTGTCTACAGCTCGGAGAAGCAGGCGGAGTTTTAAAAGGCAGGGCCCACCAAGAGTGAATTCATAATATTGAATAGTTCATTATTGTAAAACTAGTCCGGCCTCTCTCAGCCCACTCCAACGGGATAGGCTACTACATAGATAACTACAATGATCTCACTGTCAAAATGTCCGGACCGGGTCTTTTGAACATAGAACTGACCGGTAATGGACATGTTGTACAGCGAGGACAAGTATCGCCATTTACTCACCCGAGCACTTATTGAATACAAAAGCCCAGAAGATGGGTCACCTTGTAGTACTCCTATTCGGTCCCCTGGCAATAATACTGCAGAGAGATGTCAACAGTTCACATACCTCTACCTGCACAAGCTCCATTGCTGACAGCACCTTGTCCTGTGTATGTGTTAGTGGTAGGCAATAGTGAGTACAAACGGGCGACAACAAATGACAAGGAAACAGCGAAGAACAAAGGGTGAGCCAACATGCACGAGCAAGAGACAGTGGTAAGGATGCGGGAGGGAGGATGCGATAGCAAGAGGGATGGCAAAAGGAGAAATAGCAAGCGCACAAGGAGGGATGGAGGGGTGCACGCAAGCAGAGGGGAGGGTGATGGGGACAACAGCGGATGCAACAGTCAGTGGGCGTTAATAGGTAGCAAGAAAGACCATAGCGTGCAGACAGGAGTGAGGGGACAGCGAAGAGAACAGAAAAATTGCGAAGTCATAAGTAGGGAGCACAGCAACAGCGATGGTACAAGTTAGCAGACGACAGAAAGGGATAACAAATGCGCACAGGAAAGGGAGTGACAGCAAGGGTACAGCAGAGAAAACATGAACAATGAACACACAAGTCGGCAGGCGCTGAGAGGGATAACAGCATGCACACAGGAAGGAGGTGATGCGCGACAGCGAGGGAAACAGATTCAGGACGGCAAGCGCACAAAAGCAGGCACAACGGCGAAGGAACAGTGAAGGCGGCAGTGGCGAGCGCACGAGGAACCACAACGAGGGAACTGTAAATGAAATGCCGGGTTGTGCAAGCGCTGATGAAGGGGTCACAAGTCTGGGAACTCGGACGTGAACTATCAATCGCAGTGCCGCAGCATCATTCGGTCCGAGTTCCAACGGTGCTCGTCTTCTTCAAGGAATTGGCTGCGAGCCAAAGTCTAAATAGTATCTAGCCTCAATTTTTCCCCCTCCGGCGTCAATAAGTCAAAACAAACACTCATTCGGTATGTTCAGCTGGGGAACATGAATCTCCGAGAGCGACTCCAGACTGTGGCTGTGATGAATGTTTTACAGGAGCGAGCGATAAGGCAGATGGTATGAGTGATGTCAGGTCCAGACTCCAGGTCGACCCACTTGTTCGAAGCTGGAAAAGGGAAAGCTTCCCTCACCAATCAGTCTACTGAGGCCGTGTGACTAGCCCACAGTTCAATTTCGGCATGATCAAACTCCAACCAGCCAATGTATGAACCACCCATACGCTGGATGATAATGCCGATTATGTGTGAACTCCAGATCTGCCACCGTCTGATTTTTGTTAGGACTCTCAAGATATCACACCAAGGCGCACTCAAAATGAGACGTCGACTCGGAGGAGAAATGAGTATTCCAAACTTAAGGAAAATACATCGTATAGACTGACTACTTATATACTACTATACACGAGGCAACAATGAGGTATGACATAGTGTGACATCATAATGATGTCATAGGCTAGAGCTGTCTGGAACGGTGAAGAAGTGAAGAGAAGGATATGATTCTAACATTACCCCCTTTTCAAGGGGTGACGTCCACGGAACTAGAAGGAAAATCAAAGCAAGATTCATCGAATTTTTTATATGTTTTTCGGAATTCAAGAAAGTCCGGAGAAGTAAAAAGGGAAGAAGAAGATGGAGGAATTTCTGAGCGTTTACAGATCGGACAAGTACAAGGAGGATCGGGTTCGGAGGAATTATATCGGAGTTGAAGAGTTTTCTGAGGACGAGGAGCAGTTGGATGAGAACGATGGAATTTTTTGATTTCATCTTGGGCGTTGGTTAATTTGTCAAATGGAATCCATTCATTTTCTTCGGTTGGATATCCTTTCCACGCGACCAAGTATTCGATTTTATTTCGTCGTTCTCGCGACGCTAAGATTTCCTCAATTTCCTGTTCTTCTTGTCCATTAATTATATCCGGTGGCGGTGGAGGAGCTTTTTGTTGAGATGGAAAAGATCCAGACATGTAAGGATGTAGCAAGGATTCATGAAATACTGGATGTATTCCTCGCCACTTTGGATCTAATTTTAAGCGATAGGCTGCTGGACCTTCCCTTTTTATGACTTTAAAGGGGCCGTACCTTTTGTCACCTAATTTTTTTGAAGGTCGCTCCGACCGGATATTAGTTCCTTCGAGTAGAACCAAATCTCCTTGTTTGTATTCGACAGAAGGTCGTACTTTTCGATCATAGAATCGTTTCATATCATTTGCAGCATGCTCAAGAGACGATTTGGCTATTTTAAAGCTTGCCTGCATTGACTCTACAAATTCTTTAGCCGATTCATTTCGGACCTGTTTACGATGTTCGCCTCGTAGATTAGGTTGTTGCCCAAAATTGAGCATAAAAGGAGAGTATCCAGTTGACGACGTTGGTTTTTGGTTATGGGCAAATTCTGCTAATGCGAGCCAATCTACCCAGTCATTTTGTGGATGATTCATATATAACCTAAGATATTGTTCTATCGTGGTGTTGTATCGTTCTGTCTGTCCATCTGTTTGCGGATGATACGCCATAGATGGATTTCCTTCGATGTTCAACAATTTAAATAAGGATTCCATAAAAGATGAAACGAATTGTGGACCTCGGTCTGAAATGATTTTTGTAGGTATTCCATGTAATTTAAATATGTGATCTCGAAAGAGTAAGGCTATGCCCTTAGAAGTAATGTCTGTAGAAATGGGGAAAAGACGAATCATTTTGGAAAACCTATCTACTATTGTTAAAATAGCATTTTTTCCTTGACTTTCTGGTAATGGTCCAATAATATCTACACTAATGATTTCCCAAGGCGAAGAAGGAATTTGATTTGGGTTTAATGGAGTTTTTATATTTTTTGTACTACTTTTTGTTTTTTGACATTTATCACATCCTGACACATATTTTTTAACATCTTTTCTTATGGTAGGCCAATAGTATTTTGAAAGGATTAAATCTCGAGTTCTACGTATTCCAGGATGTCCAGCTGTTGGATGGTCGTGGTTTTGTTGAATAATAGATTCTCGGAGTTTGTTGTCTTTTGGAATATAGAGTAATGATCCATGGTATATTATTCCATCGACTTTTTTCCAAGTTTCTGGTTTTAGCTGTAGTCCTTTAGTAGCGTATTTCTCGGATTTATGTTGGATCTTTGCAACCATTTCTTCTATGGATTGCATTTGTTGCGTAAAGAGAGATTCAGTGAGAAGGATCTGAGCTTTATTTGGCTCTACCCCCTTTTCAAAGTCTGGCCTCCTGGACAGTGGATCGGCGGGATTGGACTTGCCAGGGCGATGGGTTAGGGTGAAGTGGTAATCTTGAAGGAGTAATTGCCATCTGGCTTGTCGACGTAAGAGGTCCTGAGGTTGTTTGAAGAAGGTAAGGTTTTGATGATCCGTTAGAATCTCAAAAGGATGTTTTGCATCTAGAAGGTAATGACGCCATTCTGTTAAAGCAAAGATTATTGCCAACATTTCCAAATCAGCGGCGTGGTAATTTTTCTCAGAATCGGACAAGGATCGGGAGATGTATGCAATGGGATGCCATAGTCCGTTTTGCTTTTGAGAAAGTATTGCACCTAATCCTATACCTGATCCATCAGTTTCAACTTTGAATGGATCTGTTTCAGTGGGCATGGCAAGGACAGGGGCTTCTGTTACCACTGCTTTTAGAAATTCAAAGGCAGATTGGCATTCTTCTGTCCATACAAATTCTTTTTTAACCGAGGTTAGCGCATTTAAAGGTCGCGCTATTGATGCAAAGTTTTTTATAAACCTTCGGTAAAAATTGAGGAATCCGAGGAAACCTCGTAGTTCTTTTTGTGTGGAAGGAATTGGCCAGTCTAAAATTCCTTTGACTTTATTTTGGTCCATTTTGACCGACTGATGACCTACGACTAGACCGAGGTATTCTGTTTCGGTCTGTTCGAACTCACATTTTGTATGCTTAAGGTATAGTTTATTTGTTCTTAATATTTCAAGTACCTCAGCTACTATTAATCGATGTTCGTCAAGGGTAGTCGTATATATCATTATGTCGTCCATATAGACCACCACTTTTCCTCGATTGATCAGATCTCAGAATAAGTGATTCATCATTGTTTGGAAAGTTGCGGGCGAATTGGTCAAACCAAAGAACATTACAAGTGGTTCAAAGAGTCCTCGATTTGTTCTAAACGCCACTTTCCATTTGTCGCCGTCTTTCATTCGAATATTGTTATAACCCTATCTAATATCGAGTTTTGTAAAGTATTTGGCATTTTTCAATTTATCAATTAACTCAGATATTAATGGTAAGGGGTAGCGGTTTTTTACAGTGACTGCATTCAATTTTCGATAATCCTGGACAGGACGTAATTTGCCATCTTTTTTCTTTACAAAGAAGAAAGCTGAAGCGAATGGGGATTTTGATGGTCTTATTCTCCCTGATTTAAGATTTTCTTCGAGGAAATTATCTAATTCTTTTTGTTCCTCGAGCGTGAGATTATATGTTTTACAATCGATCACGTGATCTCCTGGGAGTAATTCAACCGCGTGGTCCCACGGTCGATTTGGTGGTAGTTCATCAAAATTTTCTTTGTCAAAAACGTCCTTGTATTCATGGTAATGGACTGGTACCACATTCTCGAAAGTTCGTTCTTTCTTATTATTATTCGCTTCTATTGCTAACTCCGTTGATAATGTCGTTCTCATTTCTATCCAGTCGTCAACGTTTATGCGGAAGAGGCGTTCGTCCTCTCGTTCATCGCTTTCGTCGTCGTCCACCGGAATGAGATCTGGGAGGCGATGGTCTTTTTGAGTAAGTTTAACGCTTCCCTCTTTCCAATCGATCTCAGGATTATTCTTTTTTAGCCAGTCATATCCGAGATAGATGGGATGAGTAGAGAGCGTTGTTATTGCAAGGGAAAGTCGCTCGGTATGTTGTTTGATTTCTAATTCTATTTCAGTGAATTGTGATATCAAACCGTTCGCGTTTTTAGTTCCGTCGGCATTATATACTGGGATTGGTATTGGAATTTCATAGATAGGTAGTTTATTATCCAATACAAATCTTTTGTCAATGGCCGACGCATTACATCCCGAGTCGACTAGTGCAATGATAGGAATTTTAAGCCCTTCTCTGGAGTTTATCTGGGCTTTTAATTCAAGCGAATTATGAGAGCATTTTCGAGTTACAAAACGCGGTTTTTGTTGCAACTCTTTTAGTGAAAGGCAAGCTTCGCTCATAGAAATTGCTCAAATTTGTCGTATAAGTTGAGGGGTTACCTCATCTTTTCTGGAATCATGAACGAACGTTTTGAGATGTTTTATTGTTCACTCATCATCTTTGTTATCAGCCATTGTTTTTATCCACTGGGTTGACCAAGGATCGACGGTGTTCATCCAATTCTTTCGACCATTGTCCCTAAGCGTCGCAGCTGCCTGAGGGCGCGCAGTCCGCTCAGTTTTATCGATCGAGTTCACAGCCACCTGATCAGGGTGCGCGTCTGCTCGAATGGGATTAGTTTTTTTTAGAATTTGGATAATTTTTGGTTTTGTGAGTTCTTTTTCTTGTTGTTCTCGCATTACAGCTAATTCTCTCATGTCATATGCTTTTGGGAGAACTTTTATTGAGGAGATTTTTATTGGTTCAAGCACTTCATATCCCTCATTTCTCAGCACTTTGATTTGATTGGTAGAGTAAAGAGGTGTTACCCCCTTTTCAGTGTCGATGTCTTCATTGATGTTATCGGTCATTTCGTTATCAAGAATTTGGTATTTATTTTTGGTAACTACTGGTACATTTCGAACAGCAGAAGACCGAAAGTCTACTGTTCATTTCCAAAACCCTGTTTCTCATCTATATTTCTCATTTTTTCTGCTAATTCTTTCTGAGAAAAGAATGAGATATTTTCACCCTTGTAGGTGATGGCGCGGTATTGTAGAGTGCGAGGTCGGAAATGTTCTTTACATGGCCAGGGTTTTCCACAGTATCGGCATTTGCCCTCAACACGGGCCTTCAATATATCCATGGGGGCTCCTTGTCCTGCAAAAGTTCCAACCTGATTGGGGTGTATTTCAGGTTTTGGTACTGGTGAAGATGAAGCAAGTGGTTTGGGGACATTGGGAGTGAAAGTGGGTTTTCCAAAGGGCTTCCACTTTTGTGTTTCTTTTATTTGGCCGTCGTTTCGGCCTTTCCGTCGAAGATCAGCACGCTCTAGTCGTTTTTCTGTGTCAATCAGGGCGCGTTCCCAAAGTCCGACGTCATATGTATCCCACACTTCATGTTCATTGTCTTCGATTTTTGAAACAAGGCGTTCATGTACTTGTTTCTGGATTAACGTGACCAGCATTCGGCCATCTCGCTCTGTGTCCCAACCAGCGTCTTCAACGAGTTGGTAAAATCTGACAAAATATTCTTCGATTGAGTCGGATTTTCCTTGTTTAAGTTCATGGAGTTCATTATTTGCTCGTTCGTTAAGACCGGCGGGTTCAAAGTTTGATTTAAGGTTTTTCACAAAGCCTTCAAATGAAAGCATTCGGGCATAGCCTTTCTTAGAAGCGAGATCGGCATATCTGCCGGCAGCATTACTTCCTGTCATATAGGAAAGTACGGTAATTATTTTTTGACGGTCCGAAGGTTCCGTCACAAATCCATCCAAGTAATTTTCTACAGTTCGCCACCATGTGACAAACTTAGATTTGTTTCCATCGTATTTTTCGGGTTTAGCCGCAATTGACTTCCCGACTTCTCGTTCATTTCCGCGTGGTAAATTCACATGGGGGGAGGGTGTTCCGATTCTAGAAGGGAATTGAGAGGTGGGGCGGGAAGGTGCGAATTTTGATGGGATAGGAGGTGGAGAACGTAACGGAGAAGGAGAGTGGATGGTGATTTGTAGTTGATGGAAGGAAAGAGGAGGAGGATCGTTAGTTCCACCCGCTTGGACTTTTGCGAACCACTCCATGTACTTTTGTTGGAAGTCTTCCATGGAAGTTGCTACGTATGGCGGTCGCTGGAGTCGTAGAGGAGGGATGGAGGGTCTTGGGGACGGAGTAGAGACTGGAGAGGGTACATGGGTGTCGCGGGGTGCCCAGACTGATTGTGAGGTTTCTCCGATGAAAGACATGTTTGGCGCAAATACAGCGGGAGTACCGGTTTGTCAGCCAATAGCAGGGAAGGTTAAAGTTTAAACTTCTTTTCTTGGAAGAGGTTTCCGACAAGGTAGATAGAGGATCGTCCTCAAGAAGTCACAGTGGTGCGCCCTGACGTATATAAAAACATGCAGGTACTCGAACACTTGTGCTTTTGGAAGGCACTCAAGATCTTATCTAATCCTGTAGAGGGAAATGATCTCGACTTCGAATTGAAGTGTCAACCTTATGGGAGAGGGGTCGCGTTACGATCAGCTCGTAGGGATATGACCCCTGCGCCAAAACTCATAATAGAATGCGGATTAGGGAGACAGTGACAATGACTAAAAGTCAACTGCCAAAGGCAAAGAGAAGTGTTGAGGATGCCGCGAAGGTCTTGAACGGCGGAGGTGACTCTAGCAGGGAGGATACCAGAATTGTCCGTGTGGCTACCACAGCAATACCAAATAACGGTGGTATACCGACATGACGATAGGAGTAATCACGCGAACTCCCGTGGATCGATCTGGCCCACGTTCAGCAACGGCCTCTAGCGCTCCATTGATATGCCCGATAGTGCACTATTCGGAAGAGCAACTTTATCCTTATTTATAATGGCGGACGACCATATTTAACAGCAGGTTATGGCCTGCTAAGCCTTGTACGTCACGTGTACAAGCACGAGTACCAAGTACCAGCCACTTAACCCTGTGGTCCGGGTGTAGAAAGAGTAAAAGCTGAGAATGCAAAGTGCAAACCAGAGAAGAGGTAAGAGTAAGAGTGAGGAGTCAAAGGCCACAAATGTGGGGTTGAAAGGGTAAGTTTGGAATAATGTTAGGACTCTCAAGATATCACACCAAGGCGCACTCAAAATGAGATGTCGACTCGGAGAAGAAATGAGTATTCCAAACTTAAGGAAAATACATCGTATAGACTGACTACTTATATACTACTATACACGAGGCAACAATGAGGTATGACATAGTGTGACATCATAATGATGTCATAGGCTAGAGCTGTCTGGAACGGTGAAGAAGTGAAGAGAAGGATATGATTCTAACAATTTTATCACAAAACGGCCACAGCCATAAGCCGCATAGATCCCGAACTTGGTTTGCGGGTTCACCTAGTTTTATTCCATCTTCAAGGAACTCACAGCTCCCATCCCTTAGCTGGAGCTACATGCGACATAGTGTCAGAAACAGTGCGTTTTTATATTACTGGGCCGGTTTCACGTCTTATTCTGCAGTAGAACACATGGTCCGAAATCTCCCACCTATCTGTGGCTCCCCGATGTGCGCGTGATGTCAATGATTGTCGGCACACCGTCACTTTCAGTGCTTTAGAATCACGGATTTCGCAAGCTAGTAGCAAGTAATGGTACGGTCAAGCATGCCAATACGATGGCTCACAGCAACCGTCATCCTGTGTCCTCACAGTATCCTGTACAGGCCGTAGGACGACAGTTATATCAGATTATGAGCTGTACGTGTAGCGCCCATGCATCAATCTATCATTCTCCATTTTCAAGCTCAAGAAAACCTCCCCTCATTCTCCCTCGTCGGCCTCGAATGGGGATAGCCGCATTTTCTCTCAAATGAGATCACCCACGAAGGTGCATATCAGGTTATAAACTGGGCGTGTAGCACCCATGCATCAATCTATCATTCCCCATTTCCGAGCCCAATAAAACCTCCCCTCATTCTCCCTCGTCGGCCTCGGATGGGGATAACCGCATTTTCTCTCAAATGAGATCACCCACGAAGGCGCTGCTTTCCTCCGCCAGTTCCGTCTCCCCAGGACTGTATTCTATGGATAACGGATCAGACTCGTCGCGAGTTTAATATTCTGGCTGTGCAATGGCGCCAATGCAGACGTGGTGCTTCAAAGATGTGAAACTGATTTCCTCTGCGTTGCTCATTGGCCTCTCACATATACCATCATAGTACATAATTGATACGTGGGTGGCTCCACAAAAATTGCAGTGATTCCTGTACGTGATACTCGTTTTCCTTAGCAGTACAAGATTCCATCTCCGGCACCAATCAAGTTCTTCCCTCCGACCAAGTTATGATATGTTCCTGAGCGCAAACAGCCAAACATATGAACTCCATTCAGGCTTACGGAATAGGCGGGGAGAGGGAGAGGGAGAGGGAGAGGGAGGAGTGTGTGTATAAATTCCTAGCTTGCAGCCGTCGACTGCGCCCAAGGGCAGAAACATGCCACAAGCACATGCGTATGCATCACCATCTTCTTCGCTTAAATACTTCGTCCTAATCGATGATATTCGTTCTTCAATAGCGAGTTGTCTCCGGAAAATCATCCCTCCCTTCGACTCCTGGACGTAGTATTATGTCGCTGCGGCCCCGGAGATACCATTGACTGTGGACTTCTGCCTGCGGGCGAGAAGTTTATGAAAGAACACTTGCTTGACGTGCATGGTCTTCGAAGCGACTCCAGGGATGAAGTTCTTTGTCCTTGGAAATCTTGCAAAACGCTCGTACAGAAACGCAACACTGTGCGACACATCCTCTCCGTACATCTTGGGCTGTCGAAGTGGACGTGCCCCCACTGCCGGAAAGCGTACAAGCGCAAGAGATCAGACCATAAGTGTCTTCCTCGGGCCTCAACATCATCGCAACCATAAATGTAAGCAGATATATAGACGACATGTTCCTCATTTACTTGACGGGAAACGACAGGCTAACGGAGACATTAACAAATAACTTGACCTCCGTATTTTAGAGTGTACGCCGTCTGCACTCAATTATAACCAATTTGCTGAGCAGTTATTGTCTTTGACGATCTAGTTTCCCGTGTACAACTGTAAGAGTTGCGATGCCGCTGGGCGGAACGCGACCGGAATGCGAGTTCTAGGGGACAGTGTCAAACCATGGGTCCTTCTTCTTCCTTTTTGATAACTCGAAGCCAGTTGGCT